>OZ020251.1:11617379-11631112 GCA_963971285.1 Astropecten irregularis | reverse complement strand
GCTATTTTTTTTTTAGCAAGGTTTCAGACGACACAAAAATCATGCAAAGTCATCGCTCCCCTGACAACCAATATTTCACAGGCCGTTTCACTTGCACGAGACCATTTTAGCAAGGTTTTAACAAGGGACGTTGGATAAAATCACATCTAAAGTTATAATGAGATTGGTTAAATACATAGAGCTATATTAAATTACTAGAGCGCTAGCTCCGTGTACAAAGTGATGCCTGCTGGCCGCATCTATGTTTGTCACAAACCTATGGAAAACACCAAATTGTGTACGTTTTTTGTACGTTCATTTGCATACCTGCGTTGTGTTCTATACAGGTGCGTTATCGAAGCCAAATATGCCCGAAATCCGACGCACCTTTGGTAAATGTGCATTTCAATTAGCGCCGTGCGCGCACACGCTCTGCACTTCAGTCACGCAATGATTGCATGCGTCATCAAGACGCGCTACCGGTACCGTTCGCGCGTACTTCTGCGTTGCATATAGAGTACACTCTTCGAAAGGCATTCCAGTCAAAGTGTTCTTGTTCCACAGACACGCACTCAAATTCAAAAATGACTGCGCCCAGGACGGCTTCAAAGCGTCTACGCACGGAGAACGCGGAGCTAGCACAGCTCTAGTAATTTTAATATAGCTCTATGGTTAAATCCTTGACTCCCAAATCTAGAAACAAAACTAGGAAAACAAATTACATTAAACAAATGTTCCCAATTTCCAGTGCTCTGCTTATATGATCCTCAATTGTTTCTTACTGGCTAGAGTCGAGTTTCCTCATGCTAGCCAAGCAAGCACGAAAACCTCATTAATCCATGAAATAGGATTTCATGAGATGCACTGAATCTTCTGTTTCAGTCAGTGCCCATCCTATTTCTTTTTCAATCTCTAATTTCAAGGAACATTTTTTTTCCATTTCTTCAAAGACAATGAACAGTAGAAAATATTTGGAAATGATGCAAATGGCGGCATTGTGACTGAAGACATTGAAGCTGATGTTCTTTAGAGCATGCATTCTGTTTATTTAGGCCCTATTTATTATTTATTTATTTATTTATTAACCATGACCAACAGCAATACAAATCGCCAATTACAGGATGGTTATTAACATAATAAACAACAAGCACGAACATACAAACAAACACTCGGACAGCCAACAGACAAACAAGTAAATTTAGAGATAAATAAATCCATATGTTTATCTATAAAAGAGTATTTACATACAATACTGTATACACAGTATTTCTTAAGTCTTTTCTCTTTTATTTTGATCTTTTAAAAGATCCGAAGGTTTTCAGTCGTTGTTTACACATTTCTGGATAAATACACCATTTTAGCCGGATAAAATGTTAACAGTATGTTTCTACCAGGCACTACCATCTTCATACCCTGAAAGTTAAAAGTAAATCTGTGAAGATTTCTGTTTCGGTTTCTTACCAAAGTATGATACTACCTTTAAACAAACAAACAAACAAGGCCTGAGCTTACATTATAAGAGCATGCCTATTAACATATACAATACAGCATAAAAAAAGCTGAACAAATGAAGCCACACAAACAGGCAACAAAGACTGGACAAACAAACAAACATTAAACAAACAAACAAAAATATCAAGGAAGATACAATAACAGTCATCTGTGAAATTCCCAGTCCCATACGGTACCCACTTTTTGAAGAAAAAAAACAGCAGTGAAAACGACCACAGTAGGGCCTATTTTTTTTTTTTTTTTTTTTCAGTGTTATTTTGAATCCTTAAAAGATCAGAATTGTTTTTGGCCATTGATTTTACTCTTTTCTGGATAATTACAGCATTTCGGGCACACAACTTTTAACGGTATGTAACTTATACCATCACCATCTTTATACCCTGTAAGTTTTAGGTAAAAATGTGAAAATTTCTGTTTCTGTATGCTACCAAAGAATGATGCTACCTTTAAGTCCAGTGCGGACATCTCTGGAAGTCTTCCTCTCAGTTACTTTTTCCGACTCGCGTGGGCGTTTCTATCGGCCAATTTCTGCCCAGGAAGAATTCCCAAGACACATTTCACAAAATTATCAAGACAGATACAGTAACAGTCATCTGTGAAAATTTCAGTCCCATACGGTGCCCACTTGTTGAGAAAACAGTGAAAAACTGCCACAGTATTTCTTAAGTATTTGTTCTTTTATTTTTGATCTTTTAAAAGATCAAAAAGATTTTCGGTCCTTGTTTTATTAAATTCTGGGTAAATACACCATTTCAGCCAGAAACATTTTAACAGTATGTTTCTACCACCACCAACTTCATGCCCTGTAAGTTAAAAGTAAATCTGTGAAGATTTCTGTTTTGGTCTCTTACCAAAGTATGATACAACCTTTAAGCAGCGGTACAAATGAAAAATGCCGAGACCAAGTTACATACAGGGAGATTATAGGAGCTTCTTATGACAATCTTTGCTGTACAAAGCAGAGCTGTAAAATTGAACCCTGGCGGATAGACAAATCGTCATCATTTGAGAAAACAGGTTGTTTACTGTCTGTGTCAGTTCATCCTGTGTGGTTGGGAATTGTTCCTGAAAGCTGTGGGGAATGCCAGCCAGAGGCTACGAAAGATTTACATGTAAAATGCTCTGCCCTGTTGGATGAGAGAGTGTACCTTAAAGGTACTATCATACTTTGGTAGCATATTGAAAAAGAAATCTTGACTTATTTATTTATAACTTAGGTATACAGGGTAAGATGGTGATGGTAGAAACAAACTATTGCTTTGCATGAAATATTGTATTTATCCAGAAAACAGTCAAACCAATGACCAAAAGTAGTTTTGATCTTTTAAAGATGAAATAACAGTGAAAATATTTTTTAAATACTGTGGCCGTTTTTCACCTTATTTCTCAAAAAGTGGGCACTGTTTGGGACTGGGAATTTCACAGCTGACTGTTACTGTATCTTCCTTGATATTTTTGCAAATGAATCTGCATTTCTTAAACAAAAACCAAAATATGATATTACCTTTAAAGGTAGTATCATACTTTGGTAAGACACCAGAAATGTTCACAGATTTACATACATGTACAACTTACAGGGTATGAAGATGGTGGTGGTAGAAACATACCATTAAATTGTTTTCCGCCTGAAATGGTGTTTTTATCATAAGTAAAACAACGACTGAAAATCTTTTTGATCTTTTAAAAGATCAAAAATAAATGAGAAAAGACTTAAGAAATACTGTGGCTGTTTTTCACTGTTTTCTGAAAATGTGGGCAGCATATGGGACTGAAATTTTCACAGATGACTGTGACTGTTACTGTCCTTGATATTTTTGCCAATGAATCTGCATTTCTTAAACAAAAACCAAAATATGAAATTACCTTTAAAGAAGGGTTTCTTGTACAAATTGTCAATTTTCTGTTGATGCTTTGAGTTTAGGAGGGCTTGATGTTTCAATCCTAGCAGGATCTTTATAGAGGGGGAAAAGCCCTTAAGCCGCCTGATAGGATCAAATGTCAGGCCTTCCTAACTCAAGTTAAACATGCACATGTTTTCTTCATGTACATGAATATTTCAGATAATTTTTCTGTTTATGAGCAGTTTGCAACAGTTGATTGCTTGTATTGAGTTTTTTATTGGAAAAAGATGGGCTGGGAGTGAAAATCAGGGGCCAATTTTATAGAGCAGCTTAAGCACTAAAAACCTCAAGTGTTAAATAAATTCAGTATGCCACCCGGCAAAACTCCTTGTGAATGTTACATGTATGCTCAGCAAACAATAGCCGAATACAAGTCAAATTTAAAGCAGTGAAGATCACAAAATTTTGTTAGGTAATCCTGTTTGATCAAGGAATTCTTGTCATGCTATTAAGCAAATTATGTGCTTTTAAAAGCAGCTCTATGAAATTGGCCTCAGGGCTTTGAACCAGGGATCTATGAGATTTCTCAAATTTTTATCAGATTTCAGATTTTTTTTTTTTGATTTCAGATTTTTTTCCTCACAGGCTGTGTACAACAGCAGCCGATTTCACGAAACTTTACGCCATGGCGTAAGTCCACTTACGCCACAAATGTTGCGTAAATTGCGCCACTTATGCAACATTTGTGGCGTAAGTTGGACTTACGCCATGGCGTAAAGTTTCGTGAAATCGGCTGCTTCTCATGTACCTTACATTTTTAGAGTTCAGATTTGTATGCCCGCTGTTGGTTGGTTTCAGATATTTTTATCATTTTCATGATTTTTATCAATCTCATCCCCATTGAACTCAGTGTATATGGTATGCTATAGTACTTGTGGTTAGGATTTTAAACGTACAGTACAGGATTTGTAACATACATAAACAGAAATGTTCACAGATTTACCTATAACTTTCAGGGTATGAATATGGTGCTGGTAGAAACATACCATTAGAACATTTCCGCCTGAAATGATTAGTCAAACAAAGACCGAAAACAGTTTTGATCTCGGAGTAAGACATGTAAGATTAAAACCATTCTTTATGTTTTGTAAAAAAAAAAATGAGTCGGTTTTTCGCTATTTTGTCATGACTCAGATGTGCGATTAAGCTCAAATTTTCACAGGTTTATCATTTCATGTACATACTGGATCAGTCAACATGTGAGCGCTGTTCTGTGACCTTTACCAATTATACCTTTAAGGATTATATTCTCATTCAAGTGACCAACTTGAACAAATTTTGCTGCAGGGCACGACGAACATTGACACTAAAAGCGGCGACCTGGGACGCACGGCAGATGACATGAGAGCGGAGATGGCCATGCTGCTAGGCAACCAACCGCCCAGCGATGCTCAGATGTATGGATATCGGCCCAACAATTCCACACAGTATCACGAGGTGAGTCTTATGACTCGTTCTGCCATTAGAACGGTTCCTTTAAAGGTACTATCATACTTTGGTAGCATAACGAAACAGAAATCTTCACAGATTTACCTAAAACTTACTAGGTACAAAGATGGTGATAGTAGAAACATACCGTTAAAGTTTTTCTGCCTGAAATGCTGTATTTATACACAAGAAAGTAAAACCAATGACCAAAAACAATTTGATCTTTTAAAGATAAAAAAGCAGTAAAAAAGACTTATTAAGAAATATTGTGGCCGTTTTTCACTGTTTTCTCAAAAAGTGGCCACCGTATTGTAAATTTTACAAATGACTGTTACTGTATCTTCCTTGATATTTTGGCCCATGAATCTGCATTTCTTTGACAAAAACCAAAGTATGATATTACCTTTAAAGAATTTGTAACTTAATGCATAGCCAACACTCGGGCTACAAAGCCACACTCTCTTGTTTCACATATTGTTACATACGGGACAAGGCAATGTATTTTCTATTGTTCCTGTACTTGAATATACCCCTACAGACTCAGCTCACATTTGGATGTCCAAGGACAACTTTGAACAAAAGAAGTCTGGTTGAGGACAAGAATTGTTTCATTGTTGTTCCTTTGTCCTCTTGTCCTTGGTCTTTAATAATGCAGGGCGGACATGTCTTGTTTATTGTAGGGTGCGTTCATTTAGCTTCCAGGAGTCGAAACCAGTCAACCTCGTCCCCACCCTCATGTTTGAATTTCGGCAGTATACACGACCATTCCCAGGTCAGGGCTGCCCTATGGAAGCTGAAGGAACTCGCACGTAGACGTAATGCACTCTTAACATCTGCCTCTTTATTAAGATTCTAACTTCCTTGATAAATTCAGCAATTTATTTTGTCGCTGCAGCTTACACCGGAAGAGAGAGAGTTAGAACTGCAGCAGCAGCAGCAGCGAGACCTGGAGATCAAGCGACGCTGGGCCACGGAGCGCAACCGTCTCTCACGCATGCTGGACGATGCCTTCAGTCTCAAGATGACCTCCCTCCAGTCACAGCCTGGACCTCCCGACCACATGTACCAGTCTAGGCTGCCGGCGAGAGTGCCGCTTGACCCATACTCCATACAGGCGGAGTATCCAGATGAGCAGGGCACCAGACCTTCCACGTCGTCACATCCCAGCCGGGATCGTCATCAAGAAGGGGGAAGTTCGGCAGGTGCTGTTAATAGCAACAGTTGGTCATTCAGGCCCAGCCAGTTCAGCACCTTGCCCGGATACGCCGACAGGTTGTCCTTTAGGAACGCGGATCCCGGTACACCATCAAGGCAAGACTATATCCTTCCTCCTCCAACAGGATATGAGACTCCTCATCATCCCTATGTACAGGAAGCCGTGGAGCTTCCGAGGTACACAAGCCGTCCAGGGAGCATGTATAATAACACCGATCCCTCACTTTTTACCCACCTGTCTCCAAGAGGTTTGGACTCCCGAGGTCCCTACGGACTCTACGGGGAGGGCCTTGCACCGTACGACGACCTGTCATCAGACAGGCACAGACACAGCTCCAGGAGGCACAGCAGAGACAGGCCGCAGTACAGAGATGACATGAGCCTGCCCGGAAGGTCAAGAAGGGCCGATGGCAGCGGGGAAGGCGCATCATCCCGCGCAGCCCCGTCGCGGAGCAGCAAGAGCGAGGAACTCCGACTCCTCAGACAGCAGAATGACAGGATGCAGAAGGAGCTGATGGAGCAGAAGAGGGGTCTGGAGCAGGCTCTTGCTGCCGTGGGCCAGCCCCGGACGGAATTGGTCTAGATGATGCTGATCAGAACAGGCGGTGACAAGATCGGGCTGATGTCGAGCAAATAGGCCAGCCAGACAGGAAGGGAATTCGCATTGTTGTAAGATAATACAACAATAATGCAGGTAAGAACAGGTACTCCGATGCCTCAAATTCAAGAGGCAGTAGAGAATCCCACAGTCGCATTGCCTGTTCATGCTGCTTAACGTAGCCAATCTACAGATTCTGAGTTTGAGTCTAACCGGTGTTGTAGTCGTGTAATTTTTTCCAAGTACCAAGTACTGCCGAGTACTTTGACTACAGGTCGAGTACCAAGACAGGTCGAGTACTTTTTTACCAGTACAAGAACTGGTTTCCGAGTACAGTTACTTTTTACTTTTACGAGTACGAGTGCTTCTCTTACGAGTACAAGTACAAGTACTCATGTCAGAACTTCTTATTAAAAAAACTCATTGAACCCCAAATTGTACAACGATCAATGCAGATGACATGGCTAGAGATGAAATGGTAACAGGTCAACTCGCCATTACACGTAGCTACGCGTTGCAGCAGTTATGTTACCGTATCGAATATTGGTTTTTTAGGTCAATATTTTTGTACCTTGGTATTTTAACAGCCGTGGTAAGTTAAGTTATAGGAAATTTTTTATAGTGAGTACTGTAAATCGACTACGAGTACTTAGTTGCTCAAGTACGAGTACGAGTGCAAGGACTCTGAAAACGGTACTCGGGTAGTTCTCGGGTACGAGTACCAAGTACGAGTACTTCAACACCGAGTTTAACCATGGTTTTGGCATGCTTGCTCAAGTCGAGGTATTTTGTAGCCCGATTACAAGTACTATAGTTCGAGTGCGAGTACTTGGGATGTCCAAGTACGAGTACAAGTGCGAGTACTCTGAAAACGGTACGAGTACTACAACACTGAGTCTAAGTTTTGGGATGCTTGCGTCTTTGGGCAAGACACTTTGTCCACATTTTGCTCCTCTTCATCCAGGAGTCAGTGGATACCTGTGGCATACAAATGGCTTTGTGGTTTGATTAATATCTGGTCTTACAACAGCTGGGGCTGTATCATTCCCAGGGTATTGATGTAGCTGTGGCATCAGGAGTGTAGATAGCCTGATAGCCAGGGAGATAATTAACACGTGCCTTACAATGACACTACCAAATACTGTCAATGTGTATGTGCTACAGTATGTTACTTTTATCATTAGTGTACCCTTAGGCAAAACACTTAAGATGACAAGAAAAGATTTGTGCCACATTTGCCTTTTTTCATGACTGAACAAAAAACTTGTAAATTGCATGTCATAATATTTGCTGCTTGCTGAGTGACTGAGTGCTAAATACTGGTTTTTAGACAATCACTTCACACAATCAATTTTTTGAAGATTGTTCTTGAAATCACGAGGGCTGAAATTGCTTACGTTCTTGCCTTGTAATAAATTGTACGCATGAAAATTGTCACCGAAGTCACTTTTTGAAAATATACAAAATATACTTGTAAGAACACAAAAACGAAATTTTACTTTGGTATTTTGCCAACTTAAAGAAATTAATGCAATTGCAAAGTGTATATCATTTTACTTTGTGATTTTATTGATTATACAACTCACTTTTCCTTTTATCATGTTTATATATAATTATATATACAAATTGATATTGCCTGAACAATCTTTTTAAAAAATGTAATTTATAGAGGAATATTGAATTCTTGCCACTTTTAAAATCAGCTGACTTTATGAAGCGGTTGAAGGCCTTAATAATCATTGTTTGAAATTGGGTGAGAAGTGCTTGTTTATTTGTTTGTTTGTTTGTTTGTTAGGTTGTGGTGTTGATTTGAGATTTATTTATATACATTCCAATAATATTTGCATTTGTTAGTCTTCAAATCTGTGTGTGTTTGATTTTGTTGTGTTATTCTTCTTCTTTTTTGTATTACAGTTTTGTAAACTGTGTGTTACCATTGTAGAAGCATGTTTTTTCATTATAAACGTTGGTGAGAAATATTGGTATACAGTGTTTACGGGGAAAATCGAGTTTTCAAACGAACAGAGGTAATTGACAATTGAATAATCTGGGACCGATTTCACTAACCCTTTGCGATCATCGCTTAAGCCCAAATCCATCGCTAAACGGAAAATCCATTGCTACTTTGCATAGCAATTTTCCGTTTAGCGATGGATTTGGGCTTGAGCGCTGATCGCAAAGAGTTAGTGAAATCAACCCCTGGAATAGGAGTATTGTATAGGACACCACCTATATTTGATTGCTCAGGTTTTAAAGTAGAGCATTGGTTTGGTGCACGGGAGGTCCCATGTTCGAATCCAGCTCCAGTCGATTGTTCCTTTGTTCACCTTCGGAGGACTTAAAACTAGACTTAAATAACTTTGTTTTGCTTTGGTTTTTATACTTGACGCTGTGCATGATGGATAATTACTGATAAAACTGTTAACTTTGTCTAAAATCTTAATTTTAAAAAGTATCGTACATTCCTTGAATGTAATTAACCTATCATCACCTTGAGAAATGATTCCGTCTGTAAAGTGTAGTGTTCCGTAACTCAATCACTAGATATGAAATTCTAAAGTAGTGTACAATCCGCATTCATCTGACTTAATTTAACATTTTTAATTTTCAATGCCAAATTGTCACTATATCTTCCATTATTGCCAAGCCGTCCAAAATAACAGGTGGAAATTATAATATTTATGCTAATAATATTTTCTGACGCCTTGCCGTTTGTTCAAATCATAATATTGCAGGATGTTTTGGTTCGTCCGCTCGCTTATGAAGGACACCGTATAGAGATAAAAATCACCGTACAATGAAATTACAATTGGCCAAAAGCTACTTTTAATGCATAGGGATACAACGCCCCTTCAAATTTGCTAAGTAATTATTCAGATGACCTTATAGTTTAATGTACATGTACCAGGAGCCAATTTCATAGAGCTGCTTAAGCACCAAAATTTGCTTAAGCACCAAAAACCCTATTAAACAAAATCAGTACATGTACTTGTATGCCAGCCAATACTCCTTGTGAATGTTATGCTCAGCAAACAATGGCTGATGAATGCAAGTCCAAAGCAGTAAACATCATATTGGGTGCATTCGTTTAGATCACCTGGGTCAGCCCTTTCTGGGAATGGTCGTGTTTTACTGCACAAAACAAGCGAGAGAACGGGGACGAGGTTTACTGGTGTCGACCCGGGGGAGCTAAACGAATGCACCCATTGAGAATTTAGTTGTCAATCCTGTACCAAGGAAAACGTTTCATGCTTAAGCAAATTTGTGGTAGTATATCATACTTTGGTAAGAATCGACAGAAATGTTCACAGATTTACGTAAAACTTACATGTACAGGGTATTTCCGCCTGAAATGGTGTAATTATTCAGAAATTAGTAAAACAACGACCAAACAATCTTTTTGATCTTTTAAAAGATCAAAAATTAAAGAAAAATGACTTAAGAAATACTGTGGCTGTTTTCACTGTTTTCTCAAAAAGTGGGCACCGTATGGGACTGAATTTTTCACAGATGACTGTTACTGTATCTGTCTTGATATTTTTGCCAATGAATTTGTATTTCTTTGACAAAAACCAAAGTATGATACTACCTTTAAATAATCATACCAATCGCGGTTTATATGAGGGTTGCTGTTGAAGTTTTAGTCGACATTTCTGTACGTGTGGATTTGTATTTGGCATTCTGTAACTATCTTTAATATTTATCCCTCATGAGTTGTAAAAGTTTTGGATTCCTTAGAAGGTCGGGCATTTTGTAGCACATGGACCCTTAAGATCAATGTGTCGTTTTATACAGGTTTTGTTAAAAATGTGTGGAATATCGCAAAAATGTTACCTTTTTTTTATTTGAATACAAGTTACAAGGTACTGTAAAAGATATAGTGTTCCCCAACACGCATGGTCATTGCATTACGTTGGGTAAAATGACTCTAATGGTGTCCCTGTTCATTAAACTCGGTCGATTTACTAACGTTTTACGATCGTCGCTAACTGAGCCCAAATCCATCGCTGTACGGAAAATTGCAACGCAAAGTGCCGATCAATTTTTCGTTTAGCGATGGATTTGGGCTTTAGCGTTGATCGCAAAGCGTTAGTAAATCGGCCCCTGGTATACACGGGTTTACACTTCGGCGGCCATCTTGGCTTTTGATCGCAACTTCAAAACGAGGCACTTTCACGCATGCGCAAGCTTCGAAATGTATTCTTTGACTTCTAAATACGGACTATTCCAAAAAGTTCGCCACCAAGAGTTTGCAACGCGTTGGCCAATCACAATGCGCGTCTGGAAAGGGTCAACCGATTCCGCGCATTGTGATTGGCCAGCGCGTTGCAAACATGGTGGCGCACTATTTGAATTTTCCCGCATTAGCATATGTGTATCTCCTTGCTCAGGGAGCAGAGTAGACTTGGCTCCAAGTCTAGGAGCAGATTGACTTCATTCTCATTTGAAGAACAGCGAATGTGCAACATCAAGTAAGGGATAATGAATGATTTAATTTCACAGAATGTAGCACGGAAATCGTCACAAATCGGGAACTATTTTTCTTTTTCCAATAGCAGACACTCCCTCCACTCCAGTACTTATTTTTTTTAACAAGAACAAAAGGGTGAACAAAGCCGTTTGTTGTTTCAAATGAAGTTTTCATGTAGACTTCCACTGATTTTTTTTTAATGAATTTATGTCATTATGTACTCTAAATGGGTTAATGTATGTGTGTGCTATCACATTGAAGCACTCTATTCATATTTTGCATTGGTACTATAGTTAATGCAACCAAGATCGGTGTGTTTTTAAGTGTTTTTAACATTTTACAAGATGTATGTCTGTTTCGGAAAGATATATTTGTATTTATAACTTCATTAATGGCCATTGAACAAAGGATGTATCAGAACACACTGTGCTGTGAATATGTACGTAGTCCACGCACTCGTGCTTGACGTCACGAAAAACAGTGTTTCAGTTTATCTACAATGTTTCTCTCAAAAAACTTTCTTTATCGGCGAAAAACAGTGTTTCGAATTTGTTGAGCATTTGGCTTGCCATAACCGCAGCGAATAGCCTCCATTTTGATACTCGTTTAATATTTTAGAATGGATTCAAGAAATGGAGCCCGAGCCTGAGTCTGAGCTGCGATATGCAAAATGCCCATAGTCACACTCTACAAACTTATAGGACATTAGTGTTCAAAATGTTGCAGTAACTTTTCCATTACCGTCCAAATACTTTCACATGTCCAGTTGTGAAAGTCTGTTTCAGAGTTTTATATAATGAGCTACATGTAGGAGACAAATAATAATCATCATTTGTTTCCAGAACAATTATAATATAATTACATATTTGCTATTTTCACGGTGCTTACACCCATGTAGAGGAAAATATTTTTATTTAATATGAAATCATTCCAAATCGTCTTCACATTTTAACTGTTTGTGGTCGAGATATTTATAATTCTATTTTACACTGCACGATTTGCCAAAGGTTAAAGGTTGACAATTTAATGAAAGGTTATAAGAGTGTACTCTTTTGCACATACTGCTATTAAAATATTTAAGAGCAATTCTTTCTGTGGATGGTGTGTGTTGATGTTAAATCGTTTCGTTTCTCACCCTCGATAAAGCTTTATAGACTCTCATATTTAAAGTAATATCATCCTTTGGCTTTTGTCAAGGAAATCCAGATTCATGGGCAAAAAATATCAAGGAAGATACAGTAACAGTCATCTGTGAAAATGTCAGTCCCATACGGTGCCCACTTTTTGAGGAAACAGTGCCAAAAGCAGCTCACGATAATTTTCAAATCTGTTCACACGATTTTTTATTTCCAGGGATTAGAATTGTTTTTGGTCATTGGCTTTTCTCTGTTCTGGCTAAATACAACATTTCAGTAGAAAAATTGTAACAGTATGTTTCTACCATTACTATGTTTATACCCTGTAAGTTATAGGTAAATGTGTGGAGATTTCTGTTCAGTATGCAGCCAAAGTATGATACTACCTTTAAGTGATCTCTGATTTCAGAAATATTTATCTGATGCATCTTGGCCAATTTTTATCGATTCAATCTTTTTGTCTGGGATCTTCCCAGGCCTGTGAAAAATACATTAAAGGGTCTCTGCAATGGGAATATTATGGCTTGAACAATGAACATGTGCCAATAAAAAAGCCGTACATGGGGACTGTGATTTTACCCACTTCCTCACACTGATTCAGGGTTACAAAACAGGTTTTCTGGTTTGAATGCCAATTAGCATTTTTACATTCATGAGCAAAAGTGTGATATCATCTGGGGAACTGAGAGCAGTAACCCAATTGATTTGTGCACAAAAAGTTGCAGTTGTTTTATAGGTTTTCTGACAGACCTTTTCCTCCTCAATGGGTTTTATTTTACCAAATATGTTCCTTTCACTCAACTGGTGGTGTAATTTTTTACCAAACCATTTCTGTAGGTCAAGTTTGCCTCTTCATTTTTTATGTTTTTTCATTATATTTTTGCTGTTGGTTCCCTACATGAGTATGCGTGAAAATATCCCGTTTTACAAAGCCATTACAAATGTTGGTTTGAAACCAAAATAAGACTTGCCATTCATTATTTGTCAGTATATTTTCTGTATGAAGGCAATAAAATAACCTGACTGCAAAAAGCACTGCAGCAACCCTTTAAAGGTAGTATCATACTTAGGTAGCATACCAAGACAGAAATCTTCGCAAATTTACCTATAATTATTTACACGGTATAAAGATGGTGATGATAGGGATATACCGTTTGAATTGTTCTATACCTGAAATGATGTATTTATCCAGAAAAGGAATACAACCAAACTCAGTTTTGATCTGTGGTTAAGATCAAAACCCATATGAAACGATTTGGAAAATACCATGAGCGTTTTTCACGGTTTTCTCACAAAGTTGGCGCCGTATGGGACTGGAAATTCCACAGATGACTCTTTCCATAAACGGTCTCATCAGGCTTTCGAGCTACAATGCCTAGGGCGCTTTTGATGAATCCTTGGTGTCATTACCGGGTACCGTATCTTTCTTGATATTTGGTCCGCAACCGATCCACTTACCAAAGTATGAAGTTGCCTTTTAAACAAAAAATAAA
>OZ020251.1:11479879-11612379 GCA_963971285.1 Astropecten irregularis | reverse complement strand
AACAAAAAAGTGCCGTGACGGACTGCTCTTCGCAGCCTCACACCAAGCACCAGGACCTGGGGCCAATTTCACGACCTTGCTTAGCATAACAAATTTGCTTGCTAACCATTAAATTTCTGTCATAAAAACAGGATTAACAACCAAATTTCCACGTGGCCAAAGCAAATTAAACTGAGAAGATCATCTTCCAATTTGGTAGATGTTTTGAAAAAAAAATAATAATCCCAATTCATCACACAGTGCGCAAGAACATTATAGTTCCTTGAGAATGAAGGAAAAAGTTCGCTCTAGCAATCGTCAAATAAAATGAAAACCTATAACAAGTAATAAACTGCTGCAAACTGCTATTCGGCCAAAAATGACCTGAATATTATATCAAATGTTGGAGTTAGGAGGGCCTGCCGCGTTTTGATCCTAGCAGGTTCTTTCTCAAAGATCTTGCTAGGATCGAAACGCGTCAGGGTGCACCCAAGTAAATAGTGCCAAAATCCGTCCGCCGAGCTCATGAATAAAAGTTAAGCACTCAATATATTTTAAAAAAGAGAGTTGTGAGAGCTATGAAAATGAAGGATTGAAGAAATATGGCACTGGACATCCTGCCTGGACTCTGGGCTTCCATTTGCGACCATTTTTGATGTAATTGAGTGAGAAAGTGGGTCTATTTCAGCCGCTTTGCAGAGGGGTGGGTTTTTTTTTAATGGCTTCTTTGACTGGAGTGATCCATACCTTGTTTGAAGGGTGGTCAGCTGAGAATTAGTATATCTCAAAAATTCAATGGTCATCCTACCATAAAATGAAAAGAAAATGAAAGGTGACATGTTCATCTTCATTTTTTCTGTGCAACTTGAACAGCTGTGAGAGGTCTGTATATTTTTAAATGATTTTTTAAGTTTGAGGATTTACCACTGTTGTCTATGGGAGTTTATTTACTTGGGTGCAACAGTCAGGCCCTCCAAACTCAAGCAAAATGTAGACCTTTAATTTTGTTCCAACAGAATGCATGTGTGTGTAGAGCAAATCTATATACGCATCGATACGTTGTCCATTGCGTACTCGCTGTAATGTCTCGGTGTAATTGGCGAGTGTGAATTCAGTTGTCTGAGATTAAACTGCTCATTCTCTGACCCTGATTGTTCTGCACGACCTTGCCGGATTGTCTGGTACCAATTCTTAAGCATCCGTTTCATACTGTTCTGGAATTCCCGATACTTGAGTGCGTAGATGATGGGATTGATGCACATGTTGCACAGCACGAGAATGACAGTGACTCGGTGAAATGGGCCGTCGAAATCCAAGGACCCACCCAGGTTGTAGACGAGGTATTCCAGTTCGGTAGGGGTCCAGCAGATCACGTAAGTCGCGAAGACTATGCACAGCGTCTTCACGACGTTCTTCTTGGCCTCCGAGAGCATCACGATGCGAGAGTGAGTGGATGTTGGAGGCTGGGTTATCTGGGATAGCTGGTGGGATGGGTTGGGTGCCGTGCTTGCGCTTCCTAGAGCGTCTCTGGGCATGTAGGTGCGAGCCTCGTGCAAGGCCGATACGCGGCAACGCTGGTTCAGTCTGGAGATGATCCTGGTGTAGGAGAATGTCATCAGGACGAGGGGAATCAGGTATTCCACGAAGAACGTTGTGATGCCGAAGAAGGTCTGCATGGCCTCGCTGAACCACCTCGGTTCGCATTCCCCGCCGGGCAACGCCGTCGATACCGCCGCCCAGTAGGACTGATACACCAGGCTGACCAACCACGCCACGGCCATGGACAGTTTAGCCCTCCTGCGAGTGAAGTGATTCCGGTGGAAGATGTGGTGGCTGATGCAGACGTAGCGCTCCATGGACACGAGAAGCAGGTTGAGGGTGGACGTCATGACCATGACCCAGAGGAGGTACTCAGAGTACCAGAGTCTGCAAGCAATGTCCGAGACCCCGCTGGTCAGCAGCGGACGCCAGGTGTCCAAACGGATGGCCAGGAATATGATGGAGCTCAGCAGGTCGATGATTGACTGATGGAAGATGAAGAGACTCGTGAGAGATCGAGTCATCTTGGGATTCATCACGTAGACCAAGATGACGGCACCGTTGCCCAGGATGCCCAGAGTCCCTATCAGGATGTTAGCACTGACTATGACAGCGTGGTCGCTGCTCTGCATGTTGGTTCCCAGTATGTCCATCCCAAGAGGTACCGGTGTGGCTAGATGTGAGTTGTTAGCCATGTTTCCAACACGTGGTTGCGTCAGGTGTATCGTTATCTTGCCGAGACAGGGATGGGTCGCGTGGCTCCCTGGGGTATGGCCATCAGAGCACCGAAGGTAGATGCGACAACGCGCTGCCGTAGCGCATGCTCCCACTGATTGATTCGTTGATTCCTACCGGCGTAAAATTGCTCCACTTCGCTAAATGCGAAGATAAACTGGTCCCGTTGGCATTGTATATTCTCTGTAGGAGAAAGAACATAAATCAAGTATCAGCCCACAGAAACCCATATACTCCTCATGATTTAAAGGTTGCCTGAAATAGGGATGAAAGTGTTTTCAGATTATTGCTTAATACATAATTAATGATATATATAAATTTTAATTTTTTTGTAAGTGCTGCATTTTAGTCCCAAAGTTAAAAAATCAGTACATGTATGCCCCGCCCCCAAAAAACCACCCTCGGAACTAGGCTCACACCGCAGTAGCTCATGCTGGTTCGTGCACATTGTATGTAGGATTTTGCTCTTCGATTTGAACAAAAACACAGGGTCGGTAGTTTTGCGACTTGTATACTGTGTGGCGTTCTGCTGTTGACGTAGCAAGGTTTTTCGTCGCGAAAAGTCGGGTGCTAAATTATGGGTGTAAAATACTTCCTTTTTCACGTACAATATTTTTTTAGCGCAAACAATGATATACATATTGAGTTTTATAACAATACAGAATGTATTTAACTTCATATGAGTTTTTATTTCAGGTACCCTTTAATATAGGGGTACATCAACAGGATTTAAAACGACTGACCACGGAAAATTCTACACTTTCGTCCATGGACTTAACACGTTTTATACGAAACGGAGGTTCAGGGGTCAAGCCCCCCCCCCCCCTGGAACCGCGCCTGGGGCTCAGTCTCTTGCTCTGACATCCATTGAGGCTGTATGTGGTATTTCACTGAAGCTGAAGCTCTGTTTTCCTTTTCAAACCAGAGAATCTACTTCCGAACCGCAGCCAAAAGTATCTATTTTGATACCCGTTATTTCAGAATGGATTCACGAAATGGAGCCGGAGCCTGAGACGGAGCCTGAGCCTCCGTTTCGTAAACGCCCCCAACAAATTCACAGCTGTAGTGATGACGCATGCAGAGTTAGCATAATGAGATAAATTTCCAGTATTTTCATCAATGACTGCCGAAATCAATTGGAATCCGAACCGGCTAATTCAATTAAATGTACGGAGGTCCGATGATGCCATCACTCACTACGTACGGTCCAGAAATTTCAGGGACTGTTCGTGCTAGATAGTAATGGACTGCTGATGTTAAGGGATTTGTTAGAAGACACATACAATGTTTATATAAACACATCCTTAAAGGCAGCGTACAGGATTTGCAAGGCCTCCAAAAAATTGTATTGAGTTTGAGACAGAAAATGGACTCAACAGTTCGTAAACAGTGCCAACAGTCACCGTGGGAAATCTTGGTTCATCAGATGCTGGGTTGTTCAAGGATATCAAGATTTAGTGTCTTTTAAAAAGATCGGTCGTCCGAACGATTTAGTAGCATTTCGAAAGCGTGGTGTAACCGTGAAGGATTCGGAGGGGGGCAAGATTATTTCGGCCGTATTTCTGCTATCCAGATGAACAATGCGTAATAAAGGTACATGAAACAACGTCTGTAAAGAAGTTTAAAACCTTCACTTCTGTTTAAAGGTAGTATCATACTTTGTTTTTTTATCAAAGAAATACAGATTCATGGGCAAAAATACCAAGACAGATACAGTCACAGTCATCTGAAAATTTCAGTCCCATACGGTGGCCACCTTTGGAGAAAACAGTGGAAAACAGCCACAGTATTTCTTAAGTGTTTTCTCTTTTATTTTTGATCTTTATAAAGAAAAAAAATTGGTCGTTGTTTTACTCATTTCTGGATAAATACACCATTTCAGGCGAAACATTTTAAGGTACGTATGTTTCTACCACCACCATCTTCATACCCTGTAAGTTATACGTAAATCTGTGAACATTTCTGTTTTGGTGTCTTACCAAAGTATGGTAATACCTTTAAGTATACCAAATTAAACCAAACCGCACATCTTTGCAAATCCTATATACTCCCCGCTTTAATCAATTTAATGTTATTACCCGAAACGATGAATAATAATGAACATAAATAAACACCTATGAAACAAATGAAATCATACCAAAATGTGTCGAGCACTGCAACACGGTTGAACGCTGTTGTAGCTTTAGGCGACCGGCCGAACATCAACTGCAAAAAGTTGCCAAGCAGTGCTGCACCGACTTCAAACACTGGATCCGAGACAAATAAAGTAAGTGTAAATTGCATATTATTTAACTACATGCATGTGACAATGCAGATTCACTTTTAAAATCATTCTGCTGCCGTTTGTATGCGATAAATCTTGATAAGTTTTGTTCAGAGGTGACATACCGCTAACCAATGCCAATCAAGCGTGACACGAGAATGATAACGTGCTTGATTTGTTTCCGTGTTAGTGTTTCATTTTCTTATTTCACACTCGGAGTGAGCATGGTTTCATAATGTCAAATTAATAGTACCGTGACTGTCATGTGTGCGAGTACGAGGCCCCGCCCAGCGGTGATCTACGGCTCAACGGGCCGACGACCGTTGCATGTCGAATATTTCAGTAATTCAGGATATGTATTCGGAACAAAAATGTGGTCAATTGCGTCATTTCCCGGTCAATCTCAAACAAACAAAAAAACAGAGCAGGCGAAATTCTTCTTTATTATTCTTGTGTGATAACTCATTTACTATACAGGGCGTCTCAAAAAAACTATACACTTTTGAAATGGCTGCCAAATAGCAAATTGATAATGATTTTTGGTGGAAAGTTTTATATGTATGGAAAGCTCAGACACTCAACTTTCATATGACATCAAAAGAAAACTTGAGTCTGGTTTTCGGGTTGTTTTTTTTCTCGTAACTCAGCTGATCTCCGATTGAGGTAAAATTTCGAAAGGTTTATTATTTCATGCACCGGCGCACCCAGGATGTTGTCTTGGGGGTAGAGGGGGGGGGGGGGGGCTCAAAGAAAACTTTTCTCCAACAAAACGCCCAACAAACATTTTGTGACTCCCCCCCTCCCCCTCCTCCTCCTCTCCCTTCTCCCCCCCCCCATTTTTTTTTTCAGGGACCCTGGGGGGGGGGGGGGGGGGCTCAAGCCAACCGAGTGTGAGTGAGTGTTCTGTGACCTTTAACCAATGTATGATATCTTTAAATGCAGGTGACAGAATTATGACTGCACTATAGTGCCATTTTAAGTGCACGGCGCCTTAGGTTATTAAAATAATCCCTTGAGTCATTTGGCCAAAATGTATCTGTCATAAAAATGCTATCCACGCCCCTGCTCTCACTCCCCACCCACTGTCGTACTGTGCTACATCCCGCTGTACTATTAAAGGTAGTATCATACTTTGGTTTTTATCAACAAAATACAGATTCATGTGCAAAAATACCAAGACAGATACAGTAATAAACAGTCATCTGTAAAAAATTTTTAGTCCCATACGTTGCCCACCTTTTGAGAAAACAGTGAAAAACAGCCAGATTATTTCTTAAGTCGTTTCTCTTTTATTTTTGATCTTTTAAAAGATCAAAAAGATTTGTCGGTCGTTGTTTTACTAATTTCTTAATAAATACACCATTTCAGGCGGAAAAACTTTAACGGTATATTATTTTCTACCAGCACCATCTTCATACCCTGTAAGTTATACGTAAATCTGTGAACATTTCTGTTTTGGTGTCTTACCAAAGTATGATACTACCTTTAAAGACCCATTTTTACTGTCCATATTTTCAATAGAAGACATGGAATGCACTTAATATGAACATATGTCTGTGAACATTTTCTGTTTTGGTTTCTTACCAAAGTATGATACTACAATCATGTATTATACCTTTAAAGGTATAATACGTAATTGGTAAAGGTCACAGAACAACACTCACACTTCGTCTTGATTCTTACGGGAACTACTCTTTTTTATTCATCTTGCTACCTCGGGTTGTCACACATTATGACTTATTTTATCAGAGCTAGTAATATTATCTAGAGTCCTACGTTAGACCTTTCACTAGAGCCATTTGGACAATAAATTCTGCATGACTTTGTTTGTATGTGTAAGTTATTCCATTGGGAAAGATAGAGACACCTTTCTCCATAAAATTGCCAAAAGTTCTTTATATGCCTATCCATCACACGGTCGGATTTTGCCTGGTAACCTCTACACACAATATTCCCTGGGTACCAGGCACATATTGACCAATGATTGACAAGTATTCCCTGGCCAAACTTAATTGATCTTCCTTGACGTTAGCAACGCCTACACAGCCTAATAGCTGAGGGAAAAAGAAAATGTTCTTTTTATCTTCCAGGGCACCGCGTGGTTTGCGGAAGTGTCCTAGTTTTTATGAAATGGCGTAGGCATATTATAAGAGTCTTCATGTGCGTCTTGACGATCAATGAAAGCGAGATTTATCATTTAAGGTAGTATATCATACTTTGGTAAGAAACCAAAACAAAAATGTTCGCAGATTTCCGTATTCTTACAGGGTTTGAAGATGGTGGTGGGAGAAACATACCGTTAAAATTTGAGTCCAGCTGAAATTGTGCATTTTATCGATATCCAGAATTTAGTAAAACAACGACCGAAAATCTTTTTGATCTTTTAAAAGATCTAAAATAAAAGAGAAAAGACTAAAAAAAAAATACTTTGGCTGTTTTTCACTGTTTTCTTAAAAAGTGGGCACCGTATGGGACTGAAATTTTCACAGATGACTGTTATTGTATCGTCCTTGATATTTTTGCCCATCAATGTGCATTTTCTTTGATAAAAACCAAAGTATGATATTACCCCTAAACGTAGATAAGTTAATAATGTATTGATTCTATAAATTATCTATGATGTACAATAACTCAGGGCACGTTGCGCGTCATGGTGCATATTGTTCACACTTGGTTTTCTGGAAGTGGAGCCATTTTGTTTCACATAGAACCCGTTTTCTTCAAGCATGACAGCTTGGTAAAAATAATGAACTTTATAGACCCATCTTTTGTTTATAAACATTGGCTGCTTGTTGGCATGGGCAGCCAAATGTTGCAAATCATTCATCTTCTCGAAAGACGGCGTGACCACATTCAACATTTTTGGAAACTTTCCATAGCTGTACAGGATACATACCATCATTGCTTATGTTGTTTTCATTACATTCAGCAATATATTTTAATGTTTATGAAACGTTGCGTACAAATTGGGTAAAATATGTGGTTATTTTTTTATGCCTGGCTTTGATGGTTGGCAAAAACTCGGTCTGTGACATTGCAAAAGAAAGGTCTATACCATGACTGGGACTTCAACAAGAACTGAGCAAGCTGTAAGATACCTTAGTAGTCCCAGCTTCGATTGTTTGAAATGGAACAACTTGTGTTTAAACTTTAAAAGAGTTTATCAAAATAAAGGAACTACTTTGGTGGTATTTACGGTGAAGAAAACTTATGTTGTTGTTTTTGTTGTTGATGTTGTTGTTGTTGTTGTTGTTGTTGTTGTTGTTGTTGTTGTTGTTGTTGTTGTTGTGTTTGTTGTTGTTTGTTGTTGTTGTTGTTGTAGTTGTTGTTGTTGTGTGCTCGTCATAAATTGTGCCACGAGAGGATGCCCTTTACAGCAAAAATAAAAGTGTCAACATCATCCGCAAGAGGGCGCCCTTTACAGCAAAATCAATATTTTTTATGTCAACATCGTCCGCAAGAGGGCGCCCTTTACAGCAAAATAAATAGATTTGTTTGTCTCAAGTACTAGAACCCGTTTCCTTCAAGCACCTTGCTAAAATTAATGAACTATACCATGACTGGAACTTCAACAAGAACTGGAGTAAGCTGTTAAAGTTAGCTTAGTAGTCAAAGCTTCGAATGTTTAAAATGGAACGACTTGCGTCTAAACTTGAAAAGAGTTTATCAAAATAAAGAGACTTCTTTTGGTGGTGTTTATGGTGAAGAAAACTTATGTTTTTTGTTTGATTGTTTGTTGTTGTTGTTTGTTGTTGTTGTTGTTGTTGTTGTTGTTGTTGTTGTTGTTGTTCTTGTTGTTGTTGTTGTTTTGTTGTTGTTGCTGGTGCTGCTGCACCAGTCGTGTACTTAGCCTGTGTGCTCGTCATAAATTGTGCCGCGAGAGGACGCCCTTTACATCAAAAATAAAAGTTTTTTGTAAACATCGTTCGCAAGAGGGCGCCCTTTACAGCAAATAAATATATTTTTTGTCAACATCGTCCGCCTGAGGGCGCTCTTTACAGGAAATAAAAATTGTCCAACATCGTTCACGAGAGGGCGCCCTTTATAGCGAAATAATAATGTAAACAAGGTCCACACGTCTTTATCGTGTCAACACGACACACCACACACCAACAAACATTACGTAAGTAATTTGGTGTAAACTGTTAAGTTTCACACGATATTCATTAGCTGGATTGAAACATAACCCGTAGTTCAATCTAGTTGATTACGAGTCATTGAGCATGAAGTTCAGTTCTTTGTTATAAAAAAGGGAGTCGGATTGCAGCTGTGTTATATGTGTCAGCCTACGACGACGGTCCTATCCATGAAGTAACTAATACTCGTTGGGTCTGCCAACTTGATCGTGTATATCTACATGTATTTCTACCTCCATGATCAAATCTGCAAGTTGTGACCTGCATCTCTGATGGTAAGTAATTCTGCATACATGTAGATTCTGGAAAACGAGTTCAATGTTTTTGAATCCTAAATTCGTGTTTTTGCTTGTCTGTTTGTAAAATGCTGTTTGTTTGTTTGTTAGTTTGTTTGTTTCAAATTGCAGCATAAACTTGCCTCTTGTAAAGGCTGCCAGTCACTGGGATTGGTTTACAATTAGCACCCCAGTCCTATAGCTTATAGAGAAGAGATTTAAGGGCTTTTCACACTATCCAAAATCTTGTGGTTGGAACTGGATTGAACCCCAAGATTTTTTTCAACCCTTTTCACACTTGAACATTTTCAACACCGAGCCAACCCGGGTAGGATGGCCTAGCCGGATTGAAATCAACCCTGTTAGGATGGTAGGGAGCAGGGTTGAAAATCTCAACCCGGTTCCAAACTGCATTTTGGGCCGATGGTTCACCATAAACGTAGTGTGAATGTTGCGTCTCTTCAATCTGGTTCAAAAACTTGACAGGTTGAATCGGGGTGGATCTGGGTTGGTTTCAACACGGATCGAAAAGGAGATACATGTGAAAAGGCCTAACACTTTGAATACTGTTCTCAAACTCACATTCTTGAAGTGTGTTTTGATACATCCATATTGCTGTCTGTTTTGAACAGTTGGCCGGGTTAATTGATTTTTTTAGGAATCGCGACCGCAGGATCTGATCCTCTGTTGTGCGATAACACGGTGTCAGTATACAGCCTTGTTGTTAGTCTTGATTCAAGATGGACTTAATGAAACGTCCGTCCGACCCCCGAAAACACAGATAGAGGGAGCTATATTCAACTAGCTCGCTGGCCTGCAGCCACATGGTTTATGTACGCATGCTGCATGTGGACAAGTCGTACCCGAGTCAAGTCGTACCCCAGTCAAGTCGTACCCAAGTCAACTCGTACCCAAGTTAAGTCGTATCCCAGTCAACTCGTACCCAAGTCAACTCGTACCCAAGTTTAGTCGTACCCAAGTTAAGTCGTACCCAGGTTAAGTCGTACCCCAGTCAACTCGTACCCAAGTCAACTCGTACCCAAATCAACTCGTAACCAGATGCAATTATGCATCTTGTTCGTGTTGTTCCTCGTGACATTTTGTGTTCTTATTTTTAATGTCTCTTTTAATCTAAAATATCCACATTTCAAAATTATTAAGTTTTTCATTCGAGAACCCGTCTCCCAAAAATTAAAAAAAAATCAAATCAACAAAACATCCCTCCAGCAGCAGGGGGGGGGCGAGTGACATGAAACAGGCGTATCTTTTAAGACCTAAAATTGAAAAAAAAAAGCCAAAAGCGGGGAAATCTAGCATGGGTTTTGTCCCCCGGCGGACAGGCCGATGGCGCATGCAGCGCCCCTCCGCACTGCCTGTAAAATAGGGGTTCTGGCGCGCTGACGCGGACGTTTTGTCTCCGTTTCCAGCAGCTTTGGCTCCGTTTTGGAGCGGCGGCTTTGGGACCTGGCAGATAGCAATTGGGACATCCGTCGGACGCGACAATTGGGACCCGGCGGATAGCAATTGGGACACCCATCCGACGCGACAATTGGGACCCGGCGGATAGCAATTGGGACACCCGTCGGACGCGACAATTGGGACCTGGCGGATAGCAATTGGGACACCCGTCGGACGCGACAATTGGGACCCGGCGGATAGCAATTGGGACACCCGTCGGACGCAACAATTGGGACCTGACGGATAGCAATTGGGACACCCGTCGGACGCAACAATTGGGACCCGGCGGATAGCAATTGGGACACCCGTCGGACGCGACAATTGGTACCCGGCGGATAGCAATTGGGACACCCGTCGGACGCGACAATTGGGACCTGGCGGATAGCAATTGGGACAACCGTCGGACGCGACAATTGGGACCCGGCGGATAGCAATTGGGACACCCGTCGGACGCGACAATTGGGACCAGGCGGATATAAATTGGGACACCCGTCGGACGCAACAATTGGGACCCGGCGGATAGCAATTGGGACACCCGTCGGACGCGACAATTGGGACCCGGCGGATAGCAATTGGGACACCCGTCGGACGTGACAATTGGGACCAGGCGGATAGCAATTGGGACACCCGTCGGACGCGACAATTGGGACCAGGCGGATAGCAATTGGGACACCCGTCGGACGTGACAATTGGGACCAGGCGGATAGCAATTGGAACACCCGTCGGACGTGACAATTGGGACCAGGCGGATAGCAATTGGGACACCCGTCGGACGTGACAATTGGGACCAGGCGGATAGCAATTGGGACACCCGTCGGACGTGACAATTGGGACCAGGCGGATAGCAATTGGGACACCCGTCGGACGTGACAATTGGGACCAGGCGGATAGCAATTGGGACACCCGTCGGACGTGACAATTGGGACCAGGCGGATAGCAATTGGGACACCCGTCGGACGTGACAATTGGGACCAGGCGGATAGCAATTGGGACACCCGTCGGACGTGACAATTGGGACCAGGCGGATAGCAATTGGGACACCCGTCGGACGCGACAATTGGGACCCAGCGGATAGCAATTGGGACACCCGTGGGACGCGACAATTGGGACCCAGCGGATAGCAATTGGGACACCCGTCGGACGTGACAATTGGGACCCGGTGGATAGCAATTGGGACCCCCGTCGGACGCGACAATTGGGACCCAGCGGGTAGCAATTGGGACACCCGTCGGACGTGACAATTGGGACCCGGTGGATAGAAATTGGGACACCCGTCGGACGCGGACGTTTTGTCTCCGTTTCCAGCAGCTTTGGCTCCGTTTTGTATTTGGACCGGCGGCTTTGGGACCCGGCGCGCATATTTTTGGTCCAAACTACCTCGAGTTCCTACAACCTTTTGTATATATACTACCATAGGATGGAAAAAGCTTGTGGAGACCAACTACAGCAGAGATCTATTTTTGGATTGTGACGGATGGATTGGCCCCACTTTTCACGTTTTTGGCCCTATTTTTGGTTTGGATTTTGGCGGACGGAATAGCCCCGGTTTTGGTTTGGATTTTGGCGGACGGATTGGCCCCACTTTTCACCTTTTGGCTCTATTTTTGGTTTGGATTTTGGCAGACGGGATACCCCCGGTTTTGGTTTGGATTTTGGCGGACGGATTGGCCCAACTTTTCACGTTTTTGTGCAACCCTACGCGTCTCACCTAGAAACGACGTATCCGTGTTCCCCGACAAACATGAGTCGTCCTCCCATGGTGATCGCGTATAACCTGCCCTGTGGACACCAACAACGTGGGCCTCTGCAAAATTGGTCGCTAGACCGCTGCAAAGCAACTTGCTTCTTTTTGTTGGTGGGTTTCGCGCCGACTAGGCCATATAGAAAGGGTGGCCCTCTGCATACTGCGTAGACTTTTCTGTCGGCGGTGGTGGAACAACGGCTGGCCGGGCTTCTGCGCTGGCTGCGAAACAGCCGCCGGCGTGCAATATTTCAAGGTCTTTGCGACCACACTACAGATGGCTGCTGCGGCAATAGAGACATATACCCATCTTTGGGCCGTTTCTACCGTTTGCTCCATTTTTTCAATTGCCGTTGTGTGTCTTGTTGCACCTCCTGTGTTTTTTCTTCTATCTCTTCTAGGAAGGACTCTTCGTCTTCTCCCCGCTCTAGAGCAGCCAAAACCTCCACCAACATGTCCGCAGCTAGCTCTGTGCTAGACTCGAGTCGGCCTAGGCGGTTGTAGAAGTCTTCGATGGTCGGACCTTCGGTCGCAGGTAGCCCTTGCTGTTGCTTGGTGGCGGTGTTGGCCTTCTCCAAGGGACCACTAGCAGCTTGCGACGCAGTTTGCGACACAGTTTGCGACGCAGCTTGTGACGCGGAGGGGAGAGGTTCGGGAGCGGGGTTGGATTCCCCATTCCAAATCGAGAGGAGTTTTGCGGAACCGATACCAAAACGTCTTTTGGTTTCTGCCAGTTGTGAAGCAAATACAAGCAATTGCCAAGCAGTTGTCTAGCAACTACAGGCAACTGCCGAAGTTAGACTAGGCGAGACGAGGCTAGACGACCTAGACAAACCCAAATTTCTATCTAGACAAACCTAGACGAACTAGACTAGGCTATACATACCCGAGCAACCACAAAATGCTGGCAAACCGAATACTATCCGAAGAAGAGATCGAAGAGATTCCCACACTACGCGGCAAAATCTCGGCGGCAGAAACCAAAAGACATTTTGGTATCGGTTCCGCAAAACTCCACTCGATTTGTAATGGGGAATCCAAACTCTCTCCCAAACCTCTCCCCTCCGCGTCGCAAGCTGCGTCGCGAACTGTGTCGCAAACTGCGTCGCAAGCTGCTAGTGGTCCCTTGGAGAAGGCCAACACCATCACCAAGCAACAGCAAGGGCTACTTGCGACCATCGAAGACTTCTACAACCGCCTAGGCTGACTCGAGTCTCGCACAGAGCTAGCTGCGGATATGTTGGTGGAGGTTTTGGCTGCTCTAGAGCAGGGAGAAGACGAAGAGAAGAGAAGAGATAGAAGAAAAAACAGAGGAGGTGCAACAAGACACACAACGGCAATCGAGAAAATGGAGCAAACGGTAGAAACAGCCCAAAGATGGGTATACAGTCGACTCCCGTTACTACGAGCTCGGAAATAACGACAACCCGGATTTAGCGAGCATATTTCTCTAGTCCCGATCAATTTGTGCACATTACTATGGGGAAATATTTGGTTATTACGAGCACGGGCATTACGAGATTCCGGGTATAACGACGACTTTGGCTGACCAAATGCGAGCAAAAACATTGTTCTCAATCCATTTACAACGACATCTTTTCAAACCTTTTGTCGGCGATCTTCCAAGTTCCAATTTTGGCGACGTAGCTTGGCCGATCTTGAATCTATTCAATGGGATGGCGTGAATTAGCGAACAAAGAGCCGTGTGTGTCAAGTCTCTAATCCCCCGTTGCGGTTTCCTCAGCCGGACTAGGTTCATGACTGCCGCACCATGCCGTTGAGTAGGCATTGTAAACGGACAATGGGGGCGCCCAGAAGATAATCAGCGTAACTTAGCTTTGTAAGAAGAGATTTAAAAAGCATTGCCGCTGAAACATCAGCAAAGGTGGGGTGTAATTGCTCCAAATTGTCGTCCGTTGTGGTTATTAAAAATATATTTAAAAAATCGCACCCTGTCTTTTGAAAAAGGGTGATCGATACAATGTTCAGCGGACGTGCTACGGTAGGCCTACGGGTCATCTGCGGTTGGCTGCGCTGGGAGATCGCGGACATCTTTAACGCCGATGAAACTGATCTGTTTTCCTGACCCCCGATAAAACCATGGCTTGTAAGGGAGATCAGTGCCATGGTGGTAAAAACAAAACCGCTTTAATAAATAATTGAAGTATCCCACAGAAATTATGTGACGCCAAAAATAATAATAAATAATCAGAAGCGTAAAAAATAATATTCCACTTTTTAATATAATATTATAGCGCCCTCTCTTGACAATGAACACATTAAAAACGGAAGGGAAGTCGCTCGGCACGATTTGTGCGAGTGACATACTTACGTACGTCCGTGATTATTCACAGTAGTTGATGCCGTCTACTTCTGATTCAGGTCGTCAATTATAATACCGTCTTGAAGCAGTATTATTTATTTCATTTATTCATCATCATATACATGTACATAAATGACATAGACAAACATAAAATCATGCATTTTGTTCGTGTTTTCATGAGTTCCTACGTACGTTACACAATTACAAGACGCACGTGTACATATAGCACGTAACTTGGGTGCAACAAAATGGCGGAAAACTGCGCTCCGGTTGTAACGAGGTTCCGGTTACAACGACAAAATTGTGAAAGTCCGACGGACCTCGTAATAACGGGAGTCGACTGTATGTCTCTATTGCCGCGGCGGCCATCTGTAGTGTGGTCGCAAAGACCTGGAAATATTGCACGCCGGCGGCTTTTTCGCAGCCAGCGCAGAAGCCGCCAGCCGTTGTTCCACCACCGCCGACAGAAAAGTCTACGCAGTACGCAGAGGGCCACCCTTTCTATAAGGCCTAGTCGGCGCGAAACCCACCAACAAAAAGAAGCAAGTTGCTTTGCAGCGGTCTAGCGACCAATTTTGCAGAAGCCCACGTTGTTGGTGTCCACAGGGCATGCTATACGCGATCGCCATGGGAGGACGAGTCGTGTTTGTCGGGGAACACGGATACGCTGTTTCTAGGCGAGACGCTATTTTACAGGCAGTGCGGGGGGGGGGGGCACTGCATGCGCCATCGGCCTTTCCGCCGGGAGACAAAACCCATGCTAGATTCCCCCACTGGGGGCTTTTTTTTCAATTTTAGGTCTTAAAAGATACGCCTGTTTTATGTTACTTCCCCCCCCCCCCTGCTGCTGCTCCCATCACCGTCCATTTCAAAATCAAAATCAATTGTGCATTCCACCTTCCCACAAAATCCCTGTTCATACTCCTACGAATATGATTAAATCAGCAAAATTAAAACAGACAGACAGCAGGCCTATAGTTGTAGTTTTATATTCATCTTAATTCAACTTTTATAGCAGTTTCGAAGTCTGTCAGCGGTGGTCTCATGCCTTGTGCAATAATGGGGTACGACTTGACTCGGGTACGACTTAACCTGGGTATGACTTAACCTTGGTACGACTTAACCTGGGTACGAGTTAACTTGGGTACGAGTTAAATAACTTGGGTACGAGTTAACTTGGGTACGAGTTAACTTGGGTACGAGATGACCTGGGTACGAGTTGACTTGGGTGTTATTTTTGGGGTACTACTTGACTTGGGTACGAGTTAAAGGTTATATCATACTTATATCAAAGAAATACAGGTTCATGGGCAAAAATATCAAGGACGATAAAGTAATAGTCATCTGTGAAAATTTCAGTCCCATACGGTTCCCACTTTTTGAGAAAAAAGTGAAAAACGGCCACAGTATTTCTTAAGTCTTTTCTCTTTTATTTTTGATCTTTTAAAAGATCAATAAGATTTTTGGTCGTTGTTTTACTAATTTCTGGATAAATACACCATTTCAGGCGGAAACATTTTAACGGTATGTTTCTACCACCACCATACCCAAAGTTATACGTAAATCTGTGAACATTTCTGTGTTGGTGTCTAACCAAAGTACTACATGTACCTTTAACTTGGGTACGACTTGACCCATTTCGTACATACATGTATACATGTATGTACTGTGTACCATGTGTATTTCACCTAATCCCTAACAAATTTATCAGTTTATACATATAGGCCTAAATATGGGGATGGTAGTAACATCTATGGATGTCTACCGTTAAAAGTTTTCTGCCTGAAATGCTATACCCAGAAAAGAGTAAAACCGATGACCAAAAACAACCTTTTTTTAAAGAGCATTAATAACGGTGACATTTTTTTTCTAATAGGCTTTTTCTAATGAGCAGTCTAAGGGGCTTTCACACTAGACAAATTCCCCGGGGAATTGGTGGGGTTTTGCCGGGATATTTTGGTCGGACCTTTCACACTACCAATTTCACCCCTGCTCGGGAGTAGGGTTAAAGCCGAAATCCCCGGGGATTTACGTTTTTCCAGGGGAAAAGCAACTAGTGAAATAGTGTCCCGGGGAGTTTCTATGGGTCTAGTGTGAATGGTTGCTGGGGTGTTGGTGGGGTAAAAATTCCCCCGGAATTCCCCAGGGATTTATTTCCCGGGGATTTGCTCTGCAGTGTGAAAAGGGCTCTAGTCTCCCTGTTTATCTGGCATTTGCTGAGTGTATTGCTGATGTTTAGGAAGTTGATCGCTAATCTCCATTGCTTACAGGGCTTATGTGTGGCATTGGCTAGCAATAATTGCTATGTGGTCAGTGTACCATTGATTAGCCGATTTAGCTCAAGCTTTGGGATGTTTATATTAGGCCAGAAAAAAAATGGTTGTGTTGCCCTCAGTGACCGACCGTAAAATGCCAAAACTTTGGGTCGGGATTTTCTAAAAATTGAAGAGTATAAAAACTCACAATTTTTGACAGAAAATGTAAGATTTAGCAGTAAAAAAGCGTGTCTCCTCAAAGCGTCTCCTGAAAGAACCTATTAAAACTTGGACAATTTCTTGCTCGCTGAGAGTTTACCAGACCTTTGTTTAAAGGCATTGCATACGTTTGGTAATGACTCTGAAAATTTATGGCAATAAAAACTTACTTGGTGAGAAGTACAGCTGCTTTGGATAGTATAATGCATATTGAGAAACGTTCAATTCGAAGTACCGCGGTTATGGAAAAATATGTCACTTTTTATCTCCAAAAATTATGAATCTGAGAAGCGTTATGGCCGTAACGCTTCTCAGCTATTGACTAACTGTTATCTGGCGTGAAATAACCGCTCTAGTTTGTCGCCAAAATCTCACAAACGCTACCACCTTTTGAACTGTAACTTTCACAGGTTAGTTTTATGGTATATATATACAATTATATTGGTTTGAAACAAACAATAGGCTCAAATTACCAAACGTATGCAATCCCTTTAAATGAAGTTTTAGAGATACTGAAAGAACCTAAAGCTTGAAAAGTTTCTTGCTCGCTGAGAGTTTACCAGACCTTTGTTAGACTTGGGACCAAGTCTTTCTAAGTCACAGTTGTCTATTTTTCACGCAACTCTCGCGAAACTGCGCGAGACTCATGGCTACGGTGAGAGTTCAGCTCTCGGCCCGGGACCACTCAAAAAGAAAGACTTGGGAAACCTGTTTTCACTTTGTACAAGGCATATGGGCTCTTTAGCCGAAATCGTACGGACGCGTCTGATTGGTCAATCTTTATTAAAGATATGAATATTCAATATGTAGGCCTCCGCTACATCCTGCACGTGTACACAGGGCTAATTCACGTTGAATACACAACCACAGCCGTCGCACGTATCTAGGAATATAGCTGCAGTATGACCTTGATAATGATACTTTAAACACAAGTGGGTCGTGAAATTAAATATGTGGTTTGTTTTTATCTCCTTCGTGCATATACATGTAGGAATAAGTTATAAGTCCGTCTCACTAACTGTAGATATAGTGTAGACCTACAATGTTAACTTATCCACTTGATTATTCATTTTTATGAAGTAATGCACACAATGTTAAACTGATAGATTATACTTTTGTTCCAGCTTTATACAAAATTATTCATCAAATCAATCAACTTATGACGTAATTGAACAAAAAACAAAATTTGAAAATGCTGTCCAATCATGGAGCCATAAAACAGAGCACACTACTGCTGCTTTATTTGAAATGGTATACACCCTCAAATAAAATTGATTCGTCTTAACGGCCGTCTCTACGGCAACCGTAATACAAAACACGCCCATAAGTGAATAAATGAATATGTGTCTAAAACGGGTTTCCCAAGTCTTTCTTTTTGAGTGGTCCCGGGCCGAGAGCTGAACTCTCGCCGTAGCCATGAGTCTCGCGTGGTTTTGCGAGAGTTGCGTGGAAAAAAAGAGACAATCACTGCGACGTAGAAAGACTAATTGGCCCCAAGTCTAGGTGTTCTATTTTCTCCTGACTCAGATGTCCGATTGAGCTCAAATTTTACCAATCGTGTATTGTACCTAATTAACCCTATGGAATGGGCAGTATAAGGGGCTTTCACACTACCAATGAAATCCCCGGGGATTTACGTTTTCCAGGGGAAAAGCTACTACATGTACTAGTGAAAAAGTGGCCCCGGGAGTTTCCATGGGTCTAGTGGAATGGTTGCTGGGGGGTTGGTGGGGTAAAAATTCCCAGGGGATTTATTTCCATGGGATTTGCTCTGCAGTGTGAAAAGGGCTCTAGTCTCCCTGTTTATATCTGGCCTTTGCTTAGTGTATTGCTTATGTTTTTGTTTTTTTATTGTTGATCACTAATCTCCATTGCTTATGTGTGGCATTAATTGGCTAGCAATAATTTCTATGTGGTCAGCTAGTGTACCATTGATTAGCCCATGCTTTGGGATGTTGATACTATGGCTTAGAATACTGCTGAATCAATTGCTCATTAGTATGTAGGCATGCCCTATTTGTCTTTTTGGACAGTTGTTTATTAGGCCAAAAAAAATTTTTGTGTTGCCCTCAAGTGGAAAAATTAAAAAATTTGGTCGGTCGGTCGATTTTTTATTTGTTGGGGGGGGGGCCGACTTTCAAACATTTAAGAATAAATACAGGATGTATGGTCACCAGGGCTTATAAATCAACTGTCTCGGGTCGTTTTGAGGAGACACGCTTTTTTACTGCTAAATCTTACATTTTATGTCAAAAATTGTGAGTTTTTATACTTTAGGACTCGGAGGAAAAAAAAAAATCCCAACCCAAAGTTTTGGCAGTTTACGGTCGCTCGCTGAGGGCAACACAACAATTTTTTTTTTCAACCTTATGGCTTATAATAATGCCTAGGTCACATTTGCTCACATTTTCTGCGGCCGCCGTGGACTAAAGCCCTGTCCGCACTGGAGTTTTTTGGGGGCAAAGTTACCGAGACGCTGGGTACTTTACCCATTTTAAGTCCAGTGCGGACGTCTCAGGAAGTCTACCTCTCAGTTACTTTGCCCGAGCCGCGCGGGTATTTCTACCGGCCAACTTCTGCCCGGGTAGAATGCCCGAGACACTTTACCCGAGATGAAAAGTCCAGTGCGGACAGTGCGAGTCGGGTAAACTCATAAGCCTAGTATCGTCAGCTCGGTAATTCTTCCGTGTGTGCGTTGCACGGTTAAGTTACCTGAGTCAAAAGTCCAAGTGCGGACACTGGTAATATTTGCCCATTTTTCATTTACCCATCGGCTCGGTTAAATCCCCGGAAAAAAAAAGTTCAGTGCGGACAGGGCTTAAAATATCTACGGCCAGTAACATTTACAGGGTCGTCGCAGTATTTCCACGGTCACACACTGTAGCAGTCACATTGTTAGGGTTGCAGCACGGCATATTTTTAATTTATGTGGAGAAAAAAACCTGCGGCTGCCGTACGTCCTTTGAAGTGATGACGCACAGTCGCCTTAGGGTGACCCTGTGGCGGCATACAATGAGTATGATAATGAGGAGTTTGCCATACACATCAAGATTTTTCACAATGGACATTTCAGTTTCTTAAGTGTCTATTTGCCACGGCGAACGTATAAATGAAAATAGTAATAACTCCGCGCTACAATTCTACGCTCACCCCTACGGCCTGTTATGTCAAAAATAGGTATATATATAGCCCTGAGGCTGCTGCAGATTTTCTGCGGCCGCCGCACGTTTCTCTCGATTTCGGGTGTACGCTATACGGCTAGCTGTACGCTAGCCGTATAGCAAATGTGACCAAGATATTAGGGCTGATAAGAAGATCAAACATTCTGGACTGTGGGCTTGTAAAGTTGGCTGGAATATTTAAGTATTTAGACTGAAAGAGTCCATTATTTTGGTTTTATAATCATTGATTTGACGAAATTCTACTATTTGTAGATTGTACATAATTATATTTTGATGTTCACTTATGATTGTTCTTTTCTGTTTTTATTTGTAGACGTACGGTAGGCCCTGTCAGAATGGATGGAGCAGTTAGCATCAAGACAGAAATGTCGGAGGTCGTTGGACGTTGTGAGGCTTCCCTTTGCCTTAAAACAGAGCCTCCAGACGATGATGAGTTCTCTGCAGATGCTGGACCGATTCTCTGTGTTCCAGGACCTCGTGAGAATCACCGACATCTCAGTCGGACTGGGAAGACGGAGGAGAGCTCTGAGGGATGGATAAGACGAGGATGCGATCTGAGGTGCGGGAAGAAGTCTAGCGCTGTCTTGGAGTTGGAGCCCAGAGAAGATGACGAGTCCTCTACTGAGACCAAACTGATTCTCAGTGTCCCAGGAGCTTGTGAAGACCAGCAACATCTCAGTGGAACCGGAGAGAGTGAGGAGAGCTCTGAGGAACAGGAAATACTAGAACGCAGCCTGAGGTCTGAGAACAAACCCTGTGCTGGCGGAAAACGTTATTTGTGCGAAATTTGCGGCAAATCTTACATGACACAACCATCCTTGAAGGGACACCAGAGCAGCCACTTCCCGATCAAGCTCATGGCATGTTGCTCCGTCTGCGGCAAACGGTTTCAGACGGCAAACAGTCTGAACAGACACAAGCTGATCCATACCAAGGGCAAGGCCTTCCAGTGCGACATCTGCGGGAAGTCCTTCACGCAGAAGGCCACGGTCAAAGTCCACCAGCGAATCCACACGGGGGAGAAGCCCTACGTCTGCAGGATCTGCTTCAGAGGTTTTCACCAGAACAGCATTCTGAAGGCTCACTATCGAAGAAATCATGTCGGTGGAAGTCGAGCATCGAAAAAACGCGATAGGTCAAGCCATTACAAGAATGAAGACCAGAAACCTACGCGCCGTGTCTGCATCATCAAAGCCCGCGATGCCATGACTCCGTTGAACGGACAGCGACATGACAAGAAGCCGTACCGCTGCGACATCTGTGCCAGGGACTTCCTCTGGCCTTCCAGACTCGAGATCCACTTCCGCTCGCACATCAACGACAGACCCTTCACCTGCAACGTCTGCGACGACACGTTCCTCCAGAAAGGTCACTTGAAAAACCACTACGAACGGGTTCACATGAAGCTACCCCGCAAACGATCCTCCGCCAAACTGAACTGTCACTTCTGCGGGAAGGCCTTCCTCTATCCTAGCCAATTGAAACTCCACCTGACCATCCACACGAATGAGAAGGCCTTCTGCTGCGAGATCTGCGGTAAGGCCTACACGCGGAAGACGTCGCTCCAGCTGCACCAGTGGACCCACACGGACAAGAGGCCGTTCAACTGTCGCGTCTGCCGTGAGGGATTCATTCGGAAATGCCACCTCAGAGATCATATGCGGGTAAGCCACGTCAGCAAAAGAACAAAAAGAAAGAAAAGAAGGCGTTGACCTGTCAGTGCTAGCCTATTAAGGCCGATCATGCATGTCACAAGAGGCAATTTACAGGCAATCAGGTGCCAATTTCATAGAGCTGCTTAGTACAACAATTCGCTAAGCGTGACATTTCTTTCTAAGTAGTAAAAACAGGGGATATGTCGCTTAAAATGTGGTTATTTCATGAATATATTAATTTAAAAAGCCGTTTCCTCTTTGAGTGATCCCCCATGTACCGTTCCCAGGTTGCAGCATTGTTGCGTGTATCATTGAAATGATCCCTGGGGTGTGGCGGTGTGTGCGTGGTTTCATGGCTTCTGACTGACAAACGAACAAAGATAGTTGACTATTGGGGTCACCACCAATGTAGGGCTGGATGGCTCAGTTGGTAGAGCGCCTGTACGGTGTTCAGGAGGTCGCCGGTTCGAATCCCGCTCCAGTCAATTTTCTTTGTTCACTTTTCAATGACTTAAATCTCAGTCAGTTTCCCTTGTGGTAATTTCATGAATATAGTAGAAACAGGATTAACGACCAAATTTCCATGTGTTGTGTATCACTTGCAATTGTTCTTTGGCTGTTGTTCGCTGACAATGAATATCAAATGGAATTTTCAACCAGTGGTTTGTTTTATTGGGCAAGCTATTTCTGTGCTAAGCAATTTATTGTGCTAAGCAGCTCTATGAAATTGGCTCCAGTTCCAGGCAATCTCAAAAAGAAGAAATAACATTCATGTTATAACGTTCATGATTGATGTAAAGGTGTAAATTGGTTTCAACCATGGTAATATTAACAACTCATGGGTCATTCCATATGAATTCAACCAAAGTCTGAAAATCTTCCATGGTGACCACCTCAGATTGTGTTCATATTTTTTTTATGAGAACATCTACATGCAAAACGAACACATGATGCAAAATTTTAGGCTTCAACTCGCAAAGGTTTCTGAGAAACGCCCTTCCAAAATTTACAGCCACGCCCACTTTTGTCACTCGCAAACTGAAAAAGTCAATTTGGGAGGGATTTTGCACGTCAGTTTCCAAAAAACAAATTGGAAAATAGGTGGAATTTTGGTATTCTAGGTATTTTGCACCCACAGATTCAGAATCTGCCATCAGTAATGGCCTATCTTGGATATTTGGCCCCTGAATTTTGAAATTTACCAAAATTAGAAGTCACAAATTGGCCCCTGAGAAAAGTGGCCGTGGACATAATTTTTGGGAGGGTGTATCTTAGAAACCGTTGCAAGTTGAAGCCTAAAATTGTGCATGTGTTCGTTTTCCATGTAGATGTTTTCATTAAAAAAATATGAGCCAAATCTGAGGTGGTCACCATGGGATTTCTTGGTTGAGCTCATATGGAATGACCCTCATATAGAACTGCATGATACAATTAAACACTGAAAAGTTAAGCCATATTATCATAATGATCATTTGTTTTGACTGACTACAGTTTGCAGCTTGCTCAATGCTTTTTGAGAGCACATGAACAAATTCTGCGCTGGCTCAGGTGGGATTCGAACTCACGACCTCCTGCTTACTAGTGCACAGATGCCATATCATTACAGTGTAGTTCACCTACATGTACATGTATAGCTGGGGTCAGCGGGGTGGTGTGGCATCTGCTATGGTAAGCAGGAGGTCGTGGGTTCGAATCCTACCTGAGCCAGTGCATGATTTTTTCATGTTTATTCAAAAAGCACTGACTATGAAGTGCTTATCTACAGTACGTCAGTGAAGGGCAAGCCTAATTTACATAATTTCTAATTATTCTAAGTATTAAAGGTAGTATCATACTTTGGTAAGAAACCAAAACAGAAATGTTCACAGATTTACGTATAACTTACAGGTTATAAAGATGGTGGTGGAAAATTGTTGGAACCGCCTGAAATGGTGTACTTATCCAGAAATTAGTTAAACAATGACCGAAAATCTTTTTGATCTTTTAAAAGATCAAAAATAAAAGAGAAAAGACTTAAGAAATACTGTTCCCATTTTTCACTGTGTTCTCAAAAAGTGGGCACCATATGAGACTGAAATTTTCACAGATGACTGATACTGTATCTGTCTTGATATTTTTGCCCCATGAATCTGTATTTCTTTGATAAAAACAAAAGTATGATTACCTTTAACAAGTATTGAGTAGCTGCAAACTGTAGTCAGTCAAAACAAATTATTTTGATATTGAATTGAATTAATTGAAAACAACAGGAAACTTATATTCACTTGCTGCATTACAATGTACATGCATAACAAACTAAATATTTATTCATGAACATCTCATTATACATTAATTACAGGCTCAGTCATTCTTCCATAATGGATGGTTTTTTAAACAAATTCAGGGAAAGGATTCTTGTAAAACAGTTTTAATTTTAACAGTTTAAATATTTCACCTACTGTGGCTTGTATAAAGGAAATCAGGGGTCGACTTCACCAAACTCATCGCAGCTTACACTCAATTGTATGACATGCATTACGTACAGCCCCATGTAGGAAACAGTTTTCCTTTATACAGGCAAGAACTTTTCCTCGGATCAGCTGATTTCATCTTCTTTCATCTTCTTTTTTTTTCACTTCACTCTTATGCCATTGAAAGGAGCAAAACAGTCTAGAAGTTTTTTTCAGTCTAAGTTTTTTCAGTCTAAGTTGCATGCCTGTTTGTAACTGGAGTTGCGATCGATCATTTCGGCTTCCTGAAATCGACCCAAGATTTCTGTGTTTAATACATGTATGTATACGTGTGTTTAACTTTAAGTTTGTGTAAAACTGTATTTCCCTTTTTCATAGGCCCTAATGTGTGACATTTCTTGAATGTTGCATGTGCGTTATATTTAGATTACTTTTAGATGTGTAGACTGTAGTCAATTACTCATACGTTCAACAGTTTTAAAGGTTGTATCATACTTTGGTAACATACCGAAACAGAAATGTCAACAGATTTACCTATAACTTACAGGGTGTAAAGATGGTGGTGGTAGAAAGCATTGTTCTTCCTGAAATGCTGTATTAATCCAGAATAGAGTACAACCAGTGACCAAAATTATTTTTGATCTTTTAAAAATCTAAAATAAAAGAGAAAAGACTTCAGAAATACTGTGACTGTTTTGCACTATTTTCTCAAAAAATGGGCATCATATGGGACTGAAAATTTCACAGATGACTGTTACTGTATCTGTCTTGATATTTTTACCCATGAATCTGTATTTCTTTGACAAAAAACAAAGTATGATATTACCTTTAAGGTGTCATAAATTAATGTAACAACTTCAAACAGATCACCAAGTAACAGATTATTTGACTCAGACATGTCAGATAGTGAATAGTGTACAACCTGTATTTAATACTACCTCAACTCCATGTTATTTATGATAAATTATTGTCAATGCCTTCCTATCTATTTATTTACTTACTGCAGAATGTCGAAGTACACACACAACATTCTGCTTATTAATATATGTAATTTGTCTACAGAACTTCCAGTTTGACACAAGTATCCAGAAATTTAATCAAAACATAATACAGTGTATAGCCACAACTTGCAAATAAAATTATGATTAAGTTTATATTGATTAATTAAGTGATTAATATTTTGTGTCCTTGTAACTGTTTGTTTTTCCAATGAATCCAATGGTAACTATATAACCTGTGTGTGGTTGATTGTAGCTACACGTATAAAGCCTGCGTGTGGTAGATGTTAGTTTTATGTACATGTATCTATCATGTGTGCGGTCGAAGGTTGCTTTACATGTATGTCAAAAATTACAAAAACGACAAGGGGTACCCCTTGCCATTTTGCCAATTTTTGGTGAAAAATCATATGTTCTGAACTGAAATGGATTTAATTCTCCTTTTAGATAAAAAAAAATAGACCAATTTTCATGCTAGAATTGGTGTCTTTGTGCTTTGAGACATTTATTCGGGCGATTTCGAACAGTTTTTGAAAACTTTCATTTTTGGCCAAAAATCACAAAAACGACAAGGGAACGTACCTTTGCCTTGCCTTTTTTTTCAATTTTTGATGAAAAATCAAATGTTCTGAAATGGATTCAATTCTCCTTTTGGAAAAGAAATATACCTGTTTGCATGCTAGAATTGGGTTCTTAATGCCCCATTGAAAACTTCCATTTTTGGCCAAAAATGACAGAAACGACAAGGGGTACCCCTTGCCGCCATTTTTCAAATTTTTGGTGAAAAATCAAATGTTCTTAAATGGATTCAATTCTCCTTTTAGATAAGAAATATACAAATTTTCATGTTAGAATTGGTGTCTTTGTGCTCTGTGACATTTATTCTGGTGATTTCGAGCAGTCTTTGAAAACTTTCATTTTTGGCCAAAAATGACAAAAACGACAAGGGTACGTACCCCTTGCCATTTTTCCAATTTTTGGTGAAAAATCAAATGTTCTTAAATGGATTCAATTCTCCTTTTAGGTAAGAAATATACCAATTTTCATGTTAGAATTGGTGTCTTTGTGCTCTGTGACATTTATTCTGGTGATTTCGAACAGTTTTTGAAAACTTTCATTTTTGGCCAAAAATGACAAAAACGATAAGGGTACGTACCCCTTGCCATTTTCAAATTTTTGGTGAAAAATCAAATGTTCTTAAATGGATTCAATTCTCCTTTAGATAAGAAATATACCAATTTTCATGTTAGAATTGGTGTCTTTGTGCTCTGTGACATTTATTCTGGTGATTTCGAACAGTTTTTGAAAACTTTCATTTTTGGCCAAAAATGACAAAAACGACAAGGGTACGTACCTTTGCCTTGCCTTTTTTTCAATTTTTGATGAAAAATCAAATGTTCTGAAATGGATTGAATTCTCCTTTTGGAGAAGAAATATACCTGTTTGCATGCTAGAATTGGGTTCTTAATGCCCCATTGAAAACTTCCATTTTGGGCCAAAAATGACAGAAACGACAAGGGGTACCCTTTGCCGCCATTTTTCAAATTTTTGGTGAAAAATCAAATGTTCTTAAACGGATTCAATTCTCCTTTTAGATAAGAAATATACCAATTTTCATGTTAGAATTGGTGTCTTTGTGCTCTGTGACATTTATTCTGGTGATTTCGAACAGTTTTTGAAAACTTTCATTTTTGGCCAAAAATGACAAAAACGACAAGGGTAGCCTACGTACCCCTTGCCATTTTTCCAATTTTTGGTGAAAAATCAAATGTTCTTAAATGGATTCAATTCTCCTTTTAGATAAGAAATATTCCAATTTTCATGTTAGAATTGGTGTCTTTGTGCTCTGTGACATTTATTCTGGTGATTTCGAACAGTTTTTGAAAACTTTCATTTTTGGCCAAAAATGACAAAAACGACAAGGATACGTACCCCTTGCCATTTTTCCAATTTTTTGTGAAAAATCAAATGTTCTTAAATTGAATAAATTCTCCTTTTGGAGAAGAAATGTACCTGTTTTCATGCTAGAATTGTGTTCTTTGTACTCTGGGACATTTATTTGGGTGATTTGGAACAGTTTAAGAAAACTTAAATTTTTGGCCAAAAATGACATAAACGACAAGGGCCCCTTGCCATTTTTCAAATTTTTGGTGAAAAATCAAATGTTCTTAAATGGATTAAATTTTCCTTTTGGATAAGAAAAATACTGTTTTCATGCTAGAATTGAACAATTTTTAAACTTCCATTTTTGGCCAAAAATTACAGAAACGACAAGGAGTACCCCTTGCCATTTTTTCAATTTTTGATGAAAAATCAAATGTTCTGAAATTGATTCAATTCTCCTTTTGGATAAGAAATATACATGTTTTCATGGTAGATTTGGGTTCTTAGTGCTCTGAGACATTTATTCGGGTGATTTTGAATAGTTTTTGAAAACTTCAAATTTTTGGTGAAAAATCATATGTTCTGAAATGGATTCAGTTCTCCTTTTAGATAAGAAATGGACCCATTTTCATGCTAGATTTGGTGTCTTTGTGCTCTGAGACATTTATTCGGGCGATTTCGAAAAAAAATTGAAACAATTTAGAGTCCATTTTTGATATCTTTTTATTCTTTCAAAAACTTGTCTTATTTATAATCAGTGATGATTAATATAATTGCATTCAGCAAAAAAAATTGAAGAAAAAAATGCAAATGGAAACAAGGGCTGTTTTCATTTGATGTGGAAAGCGTTTGATACTACGTATAATAATTCATTTGTACATTATGCATCTATAATTAAGTCTAATTATTGTAACAAATATTTCATCTCTCAACCGACAATCAAGTTCTCAGTGCAGAGAACTGTGTAGTTGTTTAACTGAAAAAATGTTGCACTTGTTGAATAAAATGTAAAGATGTAAATCATTATGTTTTCATGTTTCATTTTTACTCAAAAGAAACAATAGATATACGTATGAAGCTTGTGTGTGATTGATGATAGATATACGTATGAAGCTTGTGTTTGATTGATGGTAGATATACGTATGAAGCTTGTATGCGATTGATGATAGATATACGTATGAAGCTTGTATGCGATTGATGATAGATATACGTATGAAGCTTGTATGCGATTGATGATAGATATACGTATGAAGCTTGTGTGTGATTGATGGTAGATATACGTATGAAGCTTGTATGCGATTGATGATAGATATACGTATGAAGCTTGTATGCGATTGATGATAGATATACGTATGAAGCTTTTGTGCGATTGATGGTAGATATACGTATGAAGCTTGTATGCGATTGATGATAGATATACGTATGAAGCTTGTATGCGATTGATGATAGATATACGTATGAAGCTTGTATGCGATTGATGATAGATATACGTATGAAGCTTGTATGCGATTGATGATAGATATACGTATGAAGCTTGTATGCGATTGATGATAGATATACGTATGAAGCTTGTATGCGATTGATGATAGATATACGTATGAAGCTTGTACGCGATTGATGATAGATATACGTATGAAGCTTGTATGTGATTGATGATAGATATACGTATGAAGCTTGTATGTGATTGATGATAGATATACGTATGAAGCTTGTATGCGATTGATGATAGATATACGTATGAAGCTTGTATGCGATTGATGATAGATATACGTATGAAGCTTGTATGCGATTGATGATAGATATACGTATGAAGCTTGTATGCGATTGATGATAGATATACGTATGAAGCTTGTATGCGATTGATGATAGATATAGGTATGAAGCTTGTATGCGATTGATGATAGATATACGTATGAAGCTTGTATGCGATTGATGATAGATATACGTATGAAGCTTGTATGCGATTGATGATAGATATACGTATGAAGCTTGTATGGGATTGATGATAGACATACGTATGAAGCTTGTATGCGATTGATGATAGATATACGTATGAAGCTTGTATGCGATTGATGATAGATATACGTATGAAGCTTGTATGCGATTGATGATAGATATACGTATGAAGCTTGTATGCGATTGATGATAGATATACGTATGAAGCTTGTATGCGATTGATGATAGATATATGTATGAAGCTTGTATGCGATTGATGATAGATATACGTATGAAGCTTGTATGCGATTGATGATAGATATACGTATGAAGCTTGTATGCGATTGATGATAGATATACGTATGAAGCTTGTATGCGATTGATGATAGATATACGTATGAAGCTTGTATGCGATTGATGATAGATATACGTATGAAGCTTGTATGCGATTGATGATAGATATACGTATGAAGCTTGTATGCGATTGATGATAGATATACGTATGAAGCTTGTATGCGATTGATGATATATATACGTATGAAGCTTGTATGCGATTGATGATAGATATACGTATGAAGCTTGTATGCGATTGATGATAGATATACGTATGAAGCTTGTATGCGATTGATGATAGATATAGGTATGAAGCTTGTATGCGATTGATGATAGATATACGTATGAAGCTTGTATGCGATTGATGATAGATATAGGTATGAAGCTTGTATGCGATTGATGAAAAATATACGTATGAAGCTTGTTTGCGATTGATGATAGATATACGTATGAAGCTTGTATGCGATTGATGATAGATATACGTATGAAGCTTGTATGCGATTGATGATAGATATACGTATGAAACTTGTATGCGATTGATGATAGATATACGTATGAAGCTTGTATGCGATTGATGATAGATATACGTATGAAGCTTGTATGCGATTGATGATAGATATACGTATGAAGCTTGTATGCGATTGATGATAGATATACGTATGAAGCTTGTATGCGATTGATGATAGATATACGTATGAAGCTTGTATGCGATTGATGATAGATATACGTATGAAGCTTGTATGCGATTGATGATAGATATACGTATGAAGCTTGTATGCGATTGATGATAGATATACGTATGAAGCTTGTATGCGATTGATGATAGATATACGTATGAAGCTTGTATGCGATTGATGATAGATATACGTATGAAGCTTGTATGCGATTGATGATAGATATACGTATGAAGCTTGTATGCGATTGATGATAGATATACGTATGAAGCTTGTATGCGATTGATGATAGATATACGTATGAAGCTTGTATGCGATTGATGATAGATATACGTATGAAGCTTGTATGCGATTGATGATAGATATAGGTATGAAGCTTGTATGCGATTGATGATAGATATAGGTATGAAGCTTGTATGCGATTGATGATAGATATACGTATGAAGCTTGTATGCGATTGATGATAGATATACGTATGAAGCTTGTATGCGATTGATGATAGATATACGTATGAAGCTTGTATGCGATTGATGATAGATATACGTATGAAGCTTGTATGCGATTGATGATAGATATACGTATGAAACTTGTATGCGATTGATGATAGATATACGTATGAAGCTTGTATGCGATTGATGATAGATATACGTATGAAACTTGTATGCGATTGATGATAGATATACGTATGAAGCTTGTATGCGATTGATGATAGATATACGTATGAAGCTTGTATGCGATTGATGATAGATATACGTATGAAGCTTGTATGCGATTGATGATAGATATACGTATGAAGCTTGTATGCGATTGATGATAGATATACGTATGAAGCTTGTATGCGATTGATGATAGATATACGTATGAAGCTTGTATGCGATTGATGATAGATATACGTATGAAACTTGTATGCGATTGATGATAGATATACGTATGAAGCTTGTATGCGATTGATGATAGATATACGTATGAAGCTTGTATGCGATTGATGATAGATATACGTATGAAGCTTGTATGCGATTGATGATAGATATACGTATGAAGCTTGTATGCGATTGATGATAGATATACGTATGAAGCTTGTATGCGATTGATGATAGATATACGTATGAAGCTTGTATGCGATTGATGATAGATATACGTATGAAGCTTGTATGCGATTGATGATAGATATACGTATGAAGCTTGTATGCGATTGATGATAGATATACGTATGAAGCTTGTATGCGATTGATGATAGATATACGTATGAAGCTTGCATGCGATTGATGATAGATATACGTATGAAGCTTGTATGCGATTGATGATAGATATACGTATGAAGCTTGTATGCGATTGATGATAGATATACGTATGAAGCTTGTATGCGATTGATGATAGATATACGTATGAAGCTTGTATGCGATTGATGATAGATATACGTATGAAGCTTGTATGCGATTGATGATAGATATACGTATGAAGCTTGTATGCGATTGATGATAGACATACGTATGAAGCTTGTATGCGATTGATGATAGATATACGTATGAAGCTTGTATGCGATTGATGATAGATATACGTATGAAGCTTGTATGCGATTAATGATAGATATACGTATGAAGCTTGTTTGCGATTGATGATAGATATACGTATGAAGCTTGTATGCGATTGATGATAGATATAAGTATGAAGCTTGTATGCGATTGATGATAGATATATGTATAGCTTGTATGCGATTGATGATAGATATACGTATGAAGCTTGTATGCGATTGATGATAGATATACGTATGAAGCTTGTATGCGATTGATGATAGATATACGTATCAAGCTTGTATGCGATTGATGATAGATATACGTATAAAGCTTGTATGCGATTGATGATAGATATACGTATGAAGCTTGTATGTGATTGATGATAGATATACGTATGAAGCTTGTATGTGATTGATGATAGATACACGTATGAAGCTGTATGTGATTGATGATAGCTTTACGTAAGCTTATAATGTGATTGATGGTAGCTATGCATATGAGGCCTGTGTGTGATTGATGGTATAACTACATGTATGTATACCCAGTACTTATTAATGTTAACTCTCAATCTAATCTTATGAACATGTCACGGAAAAACGCTCATTTTGATTAAAATACTCAAACCACAATAGGGATTATCTCAATGAAAGTGATTTTTATTTGTCACATTGTAATTACTTCACTGAGAACACAACTATAATCATTTAAAACGTCAATTAAGGGAATTAACTAACATAACATTAGGTATTTCTCCTTCTAGACAGTTTCCGAGTTTAGGCCCTTAAACTCGGAAAGAAAACTGCAATTCTAACGGTACAGCTTATCTTGTTAATCCCTATGTCAATAAACAAAACCCTGTTATCAGATCGTAAACCACTAATCCGGCCTGCCCTTATCAGCCGAGTAACAATGCAGCCTGTTTACATACACACAGCATACACTCACTGGATCCCATAGCCAGTCATGCATGTCGATGGTTGAAACAAGAAATCTATTTCTACCTCCATGGTTGAAACATAATAATTGGCCCTAAAGTAAGAGCATTATTGAGGAAGAAATTTTAAACCTAAGTATAAAAATGTGTCTCAGTCATAGGCCTACCGTTCTATAGTGTAGTCTTTGTGACGCTTGCTTGGCTTCTTTCTCGCATTGCGTGTGATGGTATAGTTGGAATTTCGCCCATCATTAGGTATAATTAATATTGTTATAATAATGTTTTTATATTAATATGTTTACGACTGACGACTGGTAACTCAATTGTTTGTATTTCTAAACAACATCGGGTCGGGCATGAAGCTAAAGCCCACCGCACACTATACGATCCGACACTTCCGACGAGGACCCGACTGGTTTTTGGAAGGATCGCAAAGCATTCTGTGAGTCTTAACCGTGATTGTTCCCAGTCGCAGACCCACTCTGATGGCCAGTCGACAAGATTCGACTGTCGAATCACGGTTAAGACTCCCAGAATGCTTTGCGTTCCTTCCAAAAACCAGTCGGGTCCTCGTCGGATCGTATAGTGTGCGGTGGGCTTAAAGCACGTGGAATTGCGCTCGCTCTACTCTGCCACTAGCACTAGTCAACAACCCGGCGTTTATAATAAAACTAGTCTCGGTATATGAGTCTGTTTGTGTGCCATAGATGTAAGCGGTTTAGCACTGCATTCAAACAACATGTACAATGCACCTAAACGATTCATTACGTGTTGAAAACAGTCTAAGCAGATTGCTGCGCATGCGTGGTTGTGTTGTCAAAACAGCATTTACGTTGGTAACTATGATAAGGAAACGAAGGAGAACACGGCATATATAATACAAGCAATCACCACGTGATTCGCCTTTCATGAATGGTGTTATAACCTTTTTCGCTGTCTATAAATTCAAGATTATTCCCATATCATTTATGCAAATTGAAAAGAAGGATATAGGCCTACCATTTACCATTCTAGTTCTACAATAGTTTAGGCAGCTTTCTTTACATAAGTTAATAACCAAATATGCGTTGCCCTTTCCTGAATTTAAACATCGTTAATTTGGTGTACGTGTTCACGGTCAAAAGGAATGTACCAGGCTTCTTCCTTGTCGTTCGCGGTACGGTGGCCTACCACCGGCCGCAATCGGAACCACGATCGGGCCAATACTCGACCAAAATTTGAACGCTCCCATAGTGTGGCCTAGATCCATCCCGATGATTCACGGGTACAGACCTACCGGTATTTTGTTTTTGGTAGATTCTGGTTAAATGTATGTTGATATTTTTGGATTACACATCACCAGCCAGCCTTTGTTTTTTAATCATTGTCCACTGCCGGTCGACGTGTTTTGTTTTAAACGCATACCGTAACTCGTTGCCCTGGCCTTTATAGAACGGCCGGCATGGGTGTCAGTGCTTCCGCTTGAGGAACAACATGACCTTTTTTACGGCCGGTCAGTTAAAAAAAAAGAAATATTGGCCAATATGTCTCAAGGCAACCGGATCAGAAACAGTATCAACCATTTTATTTTCTATTCTAACTTCAAGACTTTCCGATGATTTCGCGAACTGTTATCCATGCCGCCCATGATCAGAGCGCTACTTGACAGCACAAGTCCATGTACATGACTGAAGCCTACACGTGCGCTGGCCGTGCTGACTTCACTGTGCTGTGAGCACGTGCATGTGATGCCGCGTTGCACACAATTACATGTACATGTACATTGTGCAAAGACTATGCTTACCGCTTCCGGCCAACATGACTGAAGCTAGCAGCGTACTGGGCTCATGGATTGGGTGCAATAATTCCAGACTACATGGAGTAAGATCTGATATACATTCGCTAAGTGCACGTTAATTATCGTGGCTATTACGTTGGGCTTGGGCACTAGTTATGGAAATATCCAGACAGCGTGCTGACTGTTTACGTCTTCTCCAAAGTGATCGTCGCTTTTTTTGCACGATATGTTTTCATATTAAATTCGTAAAAGTGTGTTTCTACCTGGACATATGGACAAAGTAACCAACCGAAATTCAAGTAAGATTTATTTGGTCAGGAAAATGCAACTGACGCGTCATGACCGTAAGCCTAACGTTACTTTGGAACATCTTCAACATGGAGTTAGAAGGACGGTCAGAATATTTTACGGGGATCCCGATCGCGATCGGAAGGCTTTTTACGATATTTTTTTAGATCAAATATATGAACAGTGTGTTTCTACTTGGCGGAATGGACAAAATAAACGACTGTTATTTTTTTTAGCATGAACCAAACGTGAGCTACGGTGAGTCCCAATTTTTTTGGTGTTGGTTTCGGCATGTTAATCTTTTTTAAAAATTGGTAAACCATGTAAACGGAAACGGTCAATCCGTGTGGGTTACTCTATATCCGAATAAAAAGCACAGCACTATATTTGTTTGCTAATTTTGCAAAATTGTTTTCAAAACGAAAAATGTACTACGATCTGGTATAAATTGTTGTTTGCGGCTACCCTGCTAATATTGAGTGCCGCTTTTGCATGGCTAAAATGAACGAACGACTGTTGAATTGAATGCAATGCTTCACGCACAATTCTTAAATGAACGGTGATATCAGGAACTAGAAAAATGACATAACACTAAATACTAATTGATTTAATTGATAAAATCCTAAGTTCCTCATATTTAAAAAAAAAATGAAAGAAATAATTAAAAATGTTTGTAGCCTTTGTCACATACATGGCAGGAAAAACTAATAAATAGTTTTGCAGCTACTGAGTCAGCTTGCAATATATTTTTGTGATCAATTCTACATGGGAATACTTTAAAGAAACACTTGAAATTGTACTCTTTTATACTGCAGACTTCTGCTACAAGGCAATTCCCATCAAGCAGCTTTTTTAAAGTGTGGATGATTCATGCACTTCCTATTGTATATTAACCCAGGCAAGATCAACCAATAAACAAGTTTGTTTGCATTAAGCTTGGATATTACATAACCCCTATGGTCAATGCAGTACACAATGCACACAGTCCATTTTGTTCTTGCTCTGATACTTAATGTTTTTTGTCATTGGAAAATGAGAGGACTTTTTCAGAATGATTGAATGGGGCATCCTTTGCATAATTATTGTAACTAAGTCCCTCACTTTACAGGGAGCTAAAATTTGGGTGAAACATTGCTGCACCTATACCTCTTTACTCTTGGATCATGATTGTTTATACCTGATCCTCATATAGATCGGAGATATTTCTATCTCCATAGTACACCTGTTATGCTTGTATTCTCATTTTTGTAATTGATCCACAACTTTTCGAGAACAAATTGACCGTTATAGAACGGTAATACAAATCTCTTACGTTAACTCTGCATGATTTAAAGGCACTATCATACTTTGGTAACATACTGAAACAGACTGAATCTTCACAGATTAAACTATAACTTAATGATGGTAGAAACATACTGTTAACATTTTCTGCCTGAAATGCTGACTTATCCAGAAAAGAGTAAAACCAATGACCAAAAAGCATTTTTGAAGATAAAAGATAAAAATAATGGTGAACAGATTTTTTAACTGTTTTCTCAAAAACGGTGGGCACCATCGTCGACTGTTACTGTATCTTCCTTGATCAATGAATCTGCATTTTGGACAAAAACCAAAGTATGATAAATTTGTTGTGATTTAATTCACCATCATAAAGATTCTGCCGCTGATCTCGCGAAATGCTCCTTGTATTTGTAAGTGCGTAACGAACGTAACGCTGGTTACTAGGAGTCGAGAACCAGTCAAGACATAATATAGATGTGCATTAGTCTATTTTTTGATAACCTCTACGCCACTTTTGTGGAAAGCTTTTTGCATTTGCATAGCAGATCGTAAGCACAAAATCGAATTGGCATTATATAACTACATGTTTTATGTACAGTGATTTCTTAAAGGTAGTATCTTACGTTTGGTAAGAGACCAAAACAGAAATGCTCACAGATTTACATATAACTTCCAGGGTATGCTGGTAGAAACCTACCGTTAAAATGTTTCCGCCTGAAATGGTGTATTTATCCAGAAATTAGTAAAACAACGACCGAAAATCTTTTTGATCTTTTAAAAGATCAAAAATAAAAGGGAAAAGACTTAAGAAATACTGTGGCTGTTTTTCACTGTTTTCTCAAAAAGTGGGCACCGTGGGACTGAAATTTTAACAGTTGACTTTTACTGTATCTGTCTTGATATTTGTGCCCATGAATCTGTATTTCTTTGACAAAAACCAATGTATGATTGTACTACCTTTAATTGCACGTATGTTGAACTATTACGGTAATATTAAGCCAATTAATAATCTACGTGAGGTATTATGTGAACTCCGTCACCCGTTTATAGGCGCTTTCCACATTTCATGTTATGCTTTGGTTTTCAGAGCTTGAATGGAGAAAGTGCTTTTATCTTCCGCTTTTGTCCGTAAAAGTTACTGTGTATTTTCGAAGATTATTCAGAATTTCAATGATTCTCAGCATATAGTGTAACAAAAAATTCATTTTCTTCCTGTGAGGTAGTATATTGGCAAAAAATGCGTTGCGGAAAAACCGTGATGCTGGCCGCGCCGTCACACGATTGATATTCAAGGCATGTTAATATAATATTAAAGTTAAAGTTGTAGTGGAGCATCTTCCTTCATGGTTGCAGGATGGTAGATTGGTGCATCTACAGTTCTGCAGCCACTGGACTGCAATACATGTCTTCGTATGGTATACCTTAGTACAGTACATGGAGCAATTAACAGTTTTATAGCTCCATGTATTAGTACACTGCACAGGGCTATGCATGTTTGCATGCATGAGCGCTTACAAGGATTAACAACCCCCATGTGGATATGTGTTTACAGAACTGCTTGGGATTAACAAGAGGCACTGTTTGCACTAAGGATTAAAATAGATAAGAGGGCTGAAAATTTACCGTTAGAATTGCAGTTTTCTCTGACTAGTTTCTAGTGGAGGAAATACGTAATGAGAAATGACCAGATGATAAAATGACATACTTTAATCACGTTATCTTGTAAATAATCCATATTGGTGTCTTAAAATGCAATGGAATTTATTTCATTTTCAGTACTCTGTACTAGGGGAACAACCGGGGGGCACTACTCCATACTGTGGGGAACTACTGGGGGAACTACCGGGGGCACTACTTCATACGGGGGAAATACTAGGGGAACTACTGGGGGAACTACTGGGGGAACTACCGGGGGTACTTCTTCTTACTGGGGGAACTACTGGGGGAACTACCGGGGGGCACTACTCCATACTGGGGGAACTACCGGGGGGACTACCAAGGGGCACTACTCCATACTGGGGGAACTACTGGGGGAACTACCGGGGGAACTACCAGGGGGCACTACTCCATACTGGGGGAACTACCAGGGGCACTACTGGGGGCACTACTCCATACTGGGGTAACTACTTGGGGAACTACTCTATACTGGGGGAACTACCGGGGGAACTACCAGGGGGAACTACCGGGGGGGCACTACTCCATACTGGGGGAACTACTGGGGGACTACCGGGGGAACTACCAGGGGGCACTACTCCATACTGGGGGAACTACTGGGGAACTACCGGGGGCACTACTCCATACTGGGGGAACTACTGGGGGCACTACTCCATACTGGGGGAACTACCAGGGGAACTACTGGGGGCACTACTCCATACTGGGGGAACTACCGGGGGAACTACCAGGGGGCACTACTCCATACTGGGGGAACTACTCCATACTGGGGGAACTACTGGGGGAACTATCGGGGGAACTACTGGGGGCACTACTTCATACAGGGGAACTACCGGGGGAACTACCAGGGGGCACTACTTCATACGGGGGAACTACCGGGGGCACTACCGGGGGCACTACTCCATACTGGGGGAACTACCGGGGGAACTACTGGGGGCACTACTCCATACTGGGGGAACTACCGGGGGAACTACCAGGGGGCACTACTCCATACTGGGGGAACTACCGGGGGCACTACTCCATACTGGGGGAACTACTGGGGGAACTACCGGGGGAACTACCAGGGGGCACTACTCCATACTGGGGGAACTACCGGGGGGCACTACTCCATACTGGGGGAACTACTGGGGGAACTACCGGGGGCACTACCAGGGGGCACTACTCCATACTGGGGGAACTACTGGGGAACTAAAAACAATTTTTAACTAGTGATTCATAAAAACAAACACAAAAGCGAAGCCATATTTGGATCTAATTATAATTTATTGAGATAAGAATGAGATAAATGGTGGCCCTGTCCCATCCAGAGACGTCTCACATTATAGTTTGACAAGAATAAAGCAATCGGTTTATTCAGAATAATAGGTTTTCCGTGTGTTTATTTCTCTTAAACAAACATATAGTGGGTTTCGTTTTATGGTGAGAAATAAGGTGAATTTCAAAACGCATGTGTTCGAGCCGAACCAAACAGTACCCAAGCAAAGGGTTGGGTGGGTGTGTTTATACTTGGGCAATTAAGCGGGAATGCATTTTCGTCAGACTCGTCAGTCACTATAGGTGGTATTGGTTTATGAGTTGCTGTGGGAACCTCGTAAATTCATAAAAATCTCCTAAATGGATTCAATTCTCCTTTTAGATAAGAAATAGACCAGTTTTCATGCTAGAATTGGTGTCTTTGTGCTCTGAGACATTTATTCGGGTGATTTCAAACAGTTTTTGAAAACTTCCATTTTGGGCCAAAAATGACAAAAACGACAAGGGGTACCTTGCCATTTTTTCAATTTTTGATGAAAAATCAAATGTCCTGAAACCGAATCAATTCTCCTCTCAGATAGTTAAATAGACCAGTTAACATGCTAGAATTGGGTTCTTTGACCTCGTCACAAATCCTACTCCCAACTTGGTAGACTGACAATTTAACCACCATGGTACAGATTTTCATACACTTTACTGCACTAAGACTTAATCTAAGCCACAGATATCATTTCAATACAGAATATACCATAGAACGAATAATCGTTTGCCACAGTTAAACATGAAGTCATCGTACTGTGCATGATTTTAGCTATCTAAACATTAACACCAGGTGCGGTTCTAGAGCCAAAATTTTTGGGGGGCTAGAAGAGCCATTATTTTTGGGGGGGGCTAGAAGACCCAATATTTTGGGTTCTTCTAACACTCGCTTCTGCTATGTCTTATTAGGGGTCGAAAAACATGCACATTATAGGCTACACAACGCGTTTTTTATGTAATTGGCGCTTAATAACTGAAAAAATCCAGTATTTTCAAGAATTTTTTTTTTTCACTTGCATTTTTTTTGGGGGCTAGATAAAATTTTGGGGGGCTACAGCCCCCCCTAGCCCCCGTAGAACCGCGCCTGATTAACACAAAATTTGTATCCAGTCCTAGACAATAATATTTTACAGAGCTTCTCGCGAGAGCTACAATTTATCTTACATGAACATTCAAATGTCTTACAAAGTCAGTACCATTTACATGTACATGTAATTATAATTCATATTTCACTTTCGTAGGAGTGCAAGAATTTGTGTTATTATCCTCAGTACACACTCTAAATTAACAATTTGTCATGCACAATGATTTTAAACGCTGCCTGGAATTAGAAAAACATCTAAAAAGCCTACAAGTACTGATTAGACATATAGCATCGTGCCTATTACAATACTGTCTGCGAATAATAGAATAAGTGTATTGTAATGGAATGATAATATTGAACACACTCGACAAAGTGATGGAATTGAAAGTCTTTGTATATCTACATACATACTCCATACTGGGGAAACTACTGGGGAACTACCGGGAGCACTACTCCATACTAATTACAATTCATATTTCACTTTCGTAAGAGTGCAATAATTTGTGTTATTATCATTAGTACACACTATTTTGTCATGCACAATGATTTTAAACGCTGCCTGGAATTAGAAAAACATCTAAAAAAGCCTACCAGTACTGATTAGACATATAGCATTGTGCCAATTACAATACTGTCTGCGAATAATAGAATAAGTTTATTACTGTAATGGAATATTGAACACACTTGACAAAGTGATGGAATTTAAAGTCTTTGTATATCTACATACATTGATTAGATATTAAATATATAATTTCGCATTCAAAAATGTAATTGTACCACATAACATGCAAAAGATGAAAGTACTTACAATTAAGACAGATTTGAGGCTTTGCATGGTGACAATTGGTATGTGGATTTGTTTGCGGAAACACCATGTAATAATCGTTCGGACTTTCGCACTTCTATATCGTTCACACTTCTCGCAATTAGGTCTCAATTATTACATGGTGTTTCCGCAAACTGATCCACATACTTACAATTAACATTAATAATTATCTTAATCTTTATGTAAATAATTATCTCAGAATTGATGAGATTTTTCATTCAGAACCATTTCACTATAAATTTTGATGAGTTTCACTAATTAAAGGTAGTATCATACTTTGTTAAGACACCAAAACAGAAATGTTCACAGATTTACGTATAACTTTCAGGGTATGAAGATAGTGGTGGTAGAAACCTACCATTAATTTTTTTCCTCCTGAAATGCTGTTTTTATCCAGAAATTAGTAAAATAACAACCGGAAATCTTTTTGATCTTTCAAAAGATCAAAAATAAAAGAGACAAGACAAGGGAATACTGTGGCCGTTTTTCACGATTTTCTCAAAAAGTGGGCACTGTATGGGACTGAAATTTTCACAGATGACTGTGACTGTATCTTCCTTGATATTTTTGCCAATGAATGTGTACTTCTTTGACAAAAACCAAAGTATGATACTACCTTTAAAGCAAGAACTCTAAGCAGTACTTACAGAGAACATCTCTTCCAGTCCTTACTCTATGGGGAGAGAAACTTTAATACTGGTCGGGCCCAGCCACTGAAAAGCCAGGCCAGGTCTGGGCCTAATTCAGGCCTGAAATCCTCCTCTTGTCAGCCCTGAACTTCACTGCAACAGAGCTGCTTCAAAATCAACATAGCCTGGCTTATTGATCTGATAATGTCCAGTGTCCATGATCAATGGGGACTCAATCTGTCAATCAGGCTAGTCCCAATTGGAGACTTTGGAGAACCGGTCTTGAGTCAACAGCACACGCGCAAACCATGCTTGCACAATTGTGAGCATGTGCGCGTTGTTTTGCGCATGAGTGTGCGTGCGCTGTTGACTTGAAGACCGGTTCTCCAAAGTCTCCCATTGATCCAGGACACAGCAGGGACTTGAAGGTGATAGTTCAAGGCATTTTATAGAAGCCGTGAGATCCTAGGCAAAGCCCAGGCCTGGCTAGACTGAAGTCCTGCCCACGTGAAGTCTGACACGTTGCAGGGATGAGATTTCTCAGATTTCAGACTTTTTATGCTCCTTGTCAGCAGTGCATGCAGCTGTTTCAGACATTTTTATCATTGGTCAATCTCATCCCTGACGTTGCTATTATTCACCTTCAAATGTTAATAGGGCCCTACCATGAACAGATTTGGCTTACATTTGTACAGACACATGACTCAGAAGCTGCCAAGCCCTAGCAAAGCCCAAGCCTGGCCTGGCTATTCAGTGTGGCAGGGCCCGACCAGTATAGAAGTAATTTCTCTCACTTACTGAATTTCTTGTTTTGTCCACGCGCCGCACATCACGTCTCCAGATGGCAGTGTAGATCCGTCAATGGAACGAGTCAATACCATATCTGTTATAAGAAGAAAACCAGTCAGCAATTGAAACTTCAGCTAGGACAATAACTTCCACTTAAAGGGTTCATGCAGTGCTTTTTTCAGTTGGGTTATTTTATTGCCTTAAAGGTAGTATCATACTTTGGTAAGAAACCAAAACAGAAATGTTCACAGATTTACGTATAACAATACAGGGTATGAAGATGGTGCTGGTAGAAACCTAGCGTTAAAATTGTTCTGCCTGAAATGGTGTATTTATCCAGAAATTAGTAAAAACAATGACCGAAAATCTTTTTGATATTTTAAAAGATCAAAAATAAAAGAGAAAGGACTTAAGAAATACTGTGGCTGTTTTTCACTGTTTTCTCATAAAGTGGGCACCGTACGGGACTGAAATTTTCACAGATGACTGTTACTGTATCTGTCTTGATATTTGTGCCCATGAATCTGTGTTTCTTTGACAAAAACCAAAGTATGATACTACCTTTAATACAGAGAATATACTGACAGATAATGAATGGCAAGTCTTATTTTGGTTTCAAAGTACCATTTGTTTTAATAAATTCCTTTGAATGGCTTTGCAAAATGGGGGATTTTCATGCTCGCTCATGTGGGGAACCAATGTCAGCAAAAATATAATGAGAAAACATAAACAAATGAAGAGGCAAACTTAACCCACAGAAATGGTTGGTCAAAAAAATTACACCACTAGTTGAGTGAAAGGAACATATTCAGCACAATAAAACCCATTGAGGGGGAAAAGGTCTGTCAGAAAACCTATAAAACAACCCCAACTTTTTGTGCACAAAGCAATTGGATTACAACTCTCAGTTTAATACCCAGATGACATCACAGTTTTGCTCATGAATATGGAAATTAGCATACAAACCAAAAAACCTGTTGTTAACCCTGAAACAGTGTGAGGAAGTGGGTAAAATCAAAGGGCCATATAACAACTTATTTTTGGCACATGTTCAAGCCATAATATTCCTATTACAGATAGAGACCCTTTAAAAATAATTGTTTTGTAAAGATTTTCCTTCAGGTGACTACAATTTATTCAAAATAAGGCTTGCCCTTCACCGACTTGTATCAGCACTGCATTCTCATTGCTATAGAATGCACATTAAAAGCTGATGACCCCAGCAAGCTTGGTCATTCGGTGGTCCAGTATTATGACATTAGAAAGCAGAAGGTCATGGGTTCGAATCCCACCTGAGCCGGCACTCAAATGCACTGAGCATACAGCATTGGTATACACCGGAGAAGGGCAAGCCTAATTTAAAACCTGAACTCGGCTGGCTAATTAGTGGTCTATAGTGGTATGACATCTGCACTACCAAGCAGGAGGTTGAAGGTTCGAATCCCATCTGAGCCAACACTCAAATGAAATGCAATGAGCATACACTGCAGATATACACATGCACATGTACAAGTCAGTGAAGGGCAATCCTAATTTAATACATTCTGAACTCAGCTATCTTGGTGGTCTAGTGGTAGGACATCTTCACTACCAAGCAGGAGGTTAAAGGTTTGAATCTCACTTAATTGAGTCCAGTCAGCTCTCAAATACACTGAGCGTACAGTGCTGCTACATGTTCATGTCAGTGATGGGAAAGCCTAATCTAACACCTTCTGGATACAGCTATCTAGGTGGTCTAGCGGTAGGACATCTGCACTACCAAGCATGCAGGAGGTTGAGGGTTCAAATCCCACCCGAGCCAGCACTCAAATGCACTGAGCATACAGTGGTGCTACATGAACATGTTGTTGAAGGGCAAGCCTATTTAAAATCTTCTGAACTCAGCTAGCTTGAAGGTTTAGTATATCACATCTGCACTTTATCAAGCAGGAGGTTGCGGGTTCGAATCACACCCGAGCCAACACTCAAATGCACTGAGCATACAGTGGTGCTACATGTACATGTTGTTGAAAGGCAAGCCTATTTAAAATCTCCTGAACTCAGCGAGCTTGGTGGTCTAATGCTATGACATCTGCACTACGTACCAAGCAGGAGGTTGAAGGTTCGAATCCCACCTGGGCTGGCTCTCAAAAGCACTGAGCAAGCAGTATTGGTACACACCGGGGAGGTCAAGCCTAATTTACTTGTAAACCCTTAACTCAGCTAGCTAATTAGTGGTCTAGTGGTAGAACATCTGCACTAGCAAGCAGGATGTTGCGGGTTCGAATCACACCTGAGCCAGCACCAAAATGCACTGAGCATACTGTTTTGCTACATGTACAGGTTGTTGAAGGGCAAGCCTATGTAAAATTTGAACTCAGCTAGCTAATTTGTGGTCTAGTAGTATGACAACTGCACTAGCAATTAAGCTGCAGATCGTGGGTTCGAAACCCCACCTGGACTGGCTCTCAAAAGCACTGAGAATACAGTAGTGCCACACAAGCCTAATTTAAAACCACCTGATGAACTCGGCTAGCTTATTGGTCTAGTGTAGTAGGATATCTGCACTATCAAGCAGGAGGTTGTGGGTTCGAATCCCACCTGAGCCAGCACCAAAATATGAGCATATAGTGTTACTACATGTACATGTTGTTGAAGGGCAAGCCTATTTAAAATCTTCTGAACTCAGCTAGCTTGGTGGTTTAGTATATATGACATCTGCACTATAGCAAGCAGGAGGGTGCCGGTTCGAATCCCACCTGGGCCAGCACTCAAATGCACTGAGCATACAGTGCTCTCACATGTACAGGCCAGTGAAGGGCAAGCCTATAATTTCAAATCTTCTGAACTCAGCTAACTTGGTGGTCTAGTAGTATGACAACTGCACTACCAATTAAGCTGCAGATCGTGGGTTCGAACCCCACCTGGACTGGCTCTCAAAAGCACTGAGCATACAGCAGTGGCGCACAAGCCTAATTTAAAACCACCTGAACTTGGCTAGCTTATTGGTCTAGTAGTATATCCTACTATCAGATATCCTGCACTGTCAAGCATGGTTGTGGGTTCGAACCCCACCTGGACTGGCTCTCAAAAGCACTGAGCATACAGTAGTAGTGCCACACAAGCCTAATTTAAAACCACCTGAACTAGCTTTTGGTCTAGTAGTAGGATATCTGCACTATCAAGCAGGAGGTTGTGGGTTCGAACCCCACCTGGAATGGCTCTCAAAAGCACTGAGCATACAGTAATGGCGCACAAGCCTAATTTAAAACCACCTGAACTTGGCTAGCTTATTGGTCTAGTAGTAGGATATCTGCACTGTCAAGCAGGAGGTTGTGGGTTCGAATCCCACCTGGACTGGCTCTCAAAAGCACTGAGCATACAGTAGTGCCACACAAGCCTAATTTAAAACCATCTGAACTAGCTTTTGGTCTAGTAGTAGGATATCTGCACTATCAAGCAGGATCGGTCGTGGGTTCGAACCCCACCTGGACTGGTACTCACAAGCACTGAGCATACAGGGCTGCTACACATCGTGGAAGGGAAAAGTTTTGTGAACTTACAACAAATAGTAATAATTATATGATAGAAAGAAATAATATAAACCTACGTGTGGTTGTGAACGTGGTCCTTTTAGTCTGGATCTTCAGGGTCGCCACTTGCTCCGAGTCATCGTCAACATGTTCAATGGACGTGGAGTTGGTGGATGATATTCCGATCCGGTTCTGTTTGCCCCATCCTTTCTGCTTGGAAAAAAAAATATTCAAAATTATTATTCAATAAGGCCGAAAAAAAAAAATTGTTGTGTTGCCCTCAGCGACTGACCGTACAATGCCAAAACTTTGGGTCGGGATTTTTGTTTTTTTCTCCGAGTCCTAAAGTATAAAAACTAACCATTTTGACACAAAATGTAAGATTTAGCAGTAAAAAGCATGTCTCCTCAAAACGACCCAAGACCGTTGATTTATAAGCCCTGGTGACCATACATCCTGAAAGTCGGCCAAAAAAAAAGAAAGTATAGCACTGGTATCCGCTGAAAATGGCGCTCATATGGCGCATCATCATTGAACTTGGTCATTGGGCTACATTAACATTCCTGAAACCATCTCAACTCCCTGGGAATTTACGAAGATTTCATTTGCAAAAACAGATTTAATCATGCTTTACATTTTAGTATTCATGGAAATCGTGTATATTTGGACATATAAAACTTATTAATTTATTGCAAATTTAACAGAAGTACAGAAAATGAAAAAAAAAAAAAAGAATGATATATTGGTGTACCTTCAATAAAAAAAATGGAAGCATCCGTGATGATAATGTAAATTTTTCAACAAAGGAGTTATCTGTGTTTGCAAATGATCTCTTCATACCTGCATACAGTCCCGGCAGAAAGCACACAAAGGCTAATCAAGCACAAAGCTATCTCTACCCTCACAGGTACCTACATGTATCTTTGCCCAAGGATGCAAGCACCACTATCGATCCCATGGCTGGATTCGAACCCACAATCACTAGATGACCCAGAGTTGTTGACTCAAGTCGGTGACTTGGACTCCAGTCCGACTCGAGTCACCAATTTTTGTGACTTGACTTGACTTGGAACAAAATGACTTGAGACTTGACTTGACTTGAACAAACCAAGACTAAATTACCCATCCTCAAAACCTGGTTTCCATCTTTCTTTCATACACATTATGTGTGTATTGACCACTATGCGTGTTATCCTTGCAAATTTGTTTTTTAGGAGTACTCTTTCAATTGGTCATATTTTCGCTAATTTGAGTCTGATTTTGTTCAAATTCTACATGGTGATAGCCAAGACATAGCTATATGGGCGCCCCCATTTAATTCTATGGTTCTCATTTCTTTTTCACCTTGAGGGAGGGTCGGTCGGTCGAAAAAAAAAAAGTTTGGTAGAAAAAGAAAATCTGGCTGAATACACAAAAACATAAAGAAAATGATGAGAAATGTTCACTGTATTCACTGTAAACTCGTTTGAATATTTCTTTTTTTATTATTTCTGTGATAGAAAGTAAAAGCAAAGAAAACTTATCTTTGGTCAAATGACCTCTGGTAGGTGCATAAATTCTAAGTCCTCCGACACATCCTGCACCCAAGTTGGCCGAACGATGGTTTTTTGCTTCAACTTAATTTGCACCATACAACTCACGAATGTTTTGACAGTGGACAGTGTGTGTTTGGTAAGTACAAAATGTAGGCATTATTGGCAAAATTTGTCTCCCGAAATTCTCGATTTTTATTAATTTTTTTATTATTTATATTTATATGTCATTCTGTTTTTTTATCTTCGGTCGGAGCCAAAAATATGGGTCGGTCGGAAATGAGAACCACAGTATTAAAAAGGGGTGCCTTAACACATATCTGAATCTTGAAGTGATAAACAGTTTAATCTTCAAATAATAGTTCTCGACACAAGTGTTGCGGTTTTTTGGGGCCACCCTGAGTATCTGGCATACCATATTCAAAAGGCACCTATTATTATCATTGAGCGACATTTACATTTCTGAATATATCTCAACAACCTGTGTTGAACCAGTGTAATAATGTAATTGAGGGCACCCCTTTTTATTACTGTGGATCTCATTTCCGACCGACCCATATTTTGGGCTCCAACCGAAGAAAAAAAAAACTTGTCCAGAATGACATAATATAAATTCAAGAAAAAAGAAGAAGACATTTCCAGAATTTCTTGAGACAAATTTTGTCAATAGGCCTACATTTTTATACTTTCTATCAAAGAAAAAAAAATAAAAAACATATCAAAACAAGATTACAGTGATTGCAATGTACATTTCTTCATCTTTTTCTTTAGGTTTTTGTGTATAATTCAGCTAGATTTTTGTTTCCACCAAACTTGTTTTTGTCCGATCGACCGACCCTCCCTCAAGGTGAAAAAGAAATGAGAACCACAGTAATAAAAAGGGGCGCCCTAATAATACGTACATGTACGCTCTGATCCGAGAATTGGGAGATGCCATCTCCACGAGTCAGTGCTCGTATCTCTCTGCTCCGTCTCATAGCATTCTGCACCTGAAAGTTAAATCACAGAAAAAGTTGTAATTATTAATTTCTGTAATTATGGTCTTTTAAAGGTAGTATCATACTTTGGTAAGAGACCAAAACAGAAATGTTCGCAGATTTACCTAAAACTTTCATGGTATGAAGATGATGCTAATAGAAACCTACCGTTGAAATTTTTCCGCCTGAAATGGTGTATTTATCCAGAAATTAGTAAAACAACGACCGGAAATCTTGATTTTTGATCTTTTAAAAGATCAAAAATAAAAGAGAAAAGACTTAAGACTTTTTCACGATTTTCTCAAAAAGTGGGCACTGTATGGGACTGAGATTTTCACAGATGACTGTTACTGTATCTTCCTTGATATTTTTGCCCATGAATCTGTATTTCCTTGACAAAAAAACAAAGTATGACAGGTATAGTATCATACTTTGGTTTTTATCAAAGGGGGGGCAAAAATATCAAGACGGAAACATGCAGTGAACATCAGTCATGACAGTCATCTGTGAAAATTTCAGTCCCACATGGTGGCCACTTTTTGAGAAAACAGTGAAAAAAACAGCCACAGTATTTCTTAAGTCTTTTCAGTTTTATTTTTGATCTTTTAAAAGATCCTGAAAAAGATTTTCGGTCATTGTTTTACTAATTTCTGGATAAATACACCATTTCAGGCGGAAACATTTTAACGGTTTGTTTCTACCACAACCATCTTCATACCCTGTAAGTTATACGTAAACCTGTGAACATTTCTGTTTTTGGTTTCTTACCAAAGTATAACACTATAGTGCACTACCTTTAAGTTTGTTTCCTCCACTGTACTTGTGCAGAGCAGTAATTATTGTTTGTTTGGGGTCTATTTTTTCTATTTTTTTTTTGCAACATTGAATTCAGGTGAAGGCTTATACTTCTGTATCAGGAAAACAATCTGTGTTTTGCTGTCAGGGGTTTTGCAAGAATATGCATTTTGGTATGTGGATCGGTTTGCGGAAACACCATGTAATAATCGTTCGTACTTTCGCACTTCTATATATCGTTAGCACTTCTCGCAATTAGGTCTCAACGTTTCGACTAGTCTGCTCTAGTCCTCATCAGGACACCTGAGCATACTAGAGCAGACTAGTCAAAACGTTGAGACCTAATTGCGAGAAGTGCGAATGATATAGAAGTGTGAACGATACAGAAGTGCGAGAGTACGAAAGATTCTTACATGGTGTTTCCGCAAACCGATCCACATACCAATTAATTGTCACCATGCAAAGCCTTAAATCTTAATATGCATTTTGTTTTTTCAGGAAAATGTTTTAAAAATCCAAAATAATGTTAGATATTGTTTTAAGCCACTATTGATTGACATTGGGGCCAATTTCATAGAACTGCTTCAGCACCCCGGCAAATTTGCTAAAATAATTAAAGCAATTAATTATTATTAATAATAAAATCAGTATGCCAGTCAAAACTCTTTGTGAATGTTATGCTCAGCAAACAATGGCCGAATACAAGTAAAAAGCAATAAACATCACATGAAAATTTGGTTGGTGATCCTGTTTAATCAAGGAAGACTTTCAAGCTTAAGCTAATAATAATTTTGTGATTGAGCACTATGGGCATTTATGAAACGGAGGCTCAGGCTCCGTCTCAGGCTCCGTATCCATTTCATGAATCCGTTCTGAAATGACTGGTATCAAAATAGAGACTTTTGGCTGCGGTTCGGAAGTAGATTCTCTGGTTTGAAAAGGAAAACAGAGCCTCAGCTTCAATGAAAAACAACATCCTATATTTTCAGTACATAAGTCAAGGAGCAAAGTTCTGAAAACCCTCTTATTCATGTGTTTGCTCAACACCCACTACATCTAAGGTTTGACTTCATAAAATGGAAGTTTATACCATTAACAGCTTTGCTAGGTAGTATGTGGCTTCAAATTGTGGTATCACTTTTGAGAAAATGTGGTATCATTTGAGGATCAACAAAAAACAAGATTCACTTTCCAACAATGCAACTGAAAAAAGGGGCGTGGTCGTATTTTCAGCCCACTCCCAAATCCTTGATATACAGTATGTATTTTTTTAGTGAATGATTTTGTGATTATTTAATTCATAATACATTCACAGAGAAATAACATTAAAACAAAAATAAGTCACGGAAGCAAGAGCTTTTTAAACCCATTTGTTGAATTTTCTTTTGTGTTTCTTAATTTTGGGGGAAATATTGCAATAGTTTTGGGGATATTACGCAGAAGTGCTACCACAATTTAAGGTCACATAGTACCTAGAAATGTTTCCTGAGGTCTATTCCATCAATTTCTTAAGTCAGACCTTAGATGTAGTCGGAGTTGAGAACTGGAGCTGGAGAGCTGGATCAAGCCTGAGCCTGAGCCTAATCCGCCGTTTCATGAACGCCCTATGAAATGGGAGACTTTTGGAGAGTCGGTCTTGAGTGAACAGCGCACGCGCACACACGCGCAATACAACGCACGCATGCTCACAATTGCGCAAGCATGGTTTGCGTGTGCGCTGTTGACTCAAGACCGACTCTCCAAAAGTCTCCCATTGGTCCCGGGCTCTATAAACCCTAATATTAAAGGTAGTATCATACTTTGGTTTTTATCAAAGAAACACAGATTCATGGGCAAAAATATCAAGACAGATACAGTAACAGTCATCTGTGAAAATTTCAGTCCCATACGGTGCCCACTTTTTGAGAAAACAGTGAAAAACGGCCACAGTATTTCTTATGTCTTTTCTCTTTTATTTGTGATCTTTTAAAAGATCAAAAAAAAATTCAGTCATTGTTTTACTAATTTCTAGATAAATACACAATTTCAGGCGGAAAAATTTAAACAGTAGGTTTCTACTAGCATCATCTTCATGCCCTGAAAGGTATTCGTAAATCTGTGGACATTTCTGTTTTTGGTCTCTTACCAAAGTATGAAACTAACCTTTAAGAGAAAATGATTTTAAGATTTGCCCTTACCTCCACATTGTAGGCGCAGTATATCAGGAATATAAACACACCCTGCAAATGAAGTATCAACAAACAAGAAGTAAATCTGTAAACATCATAACAATATACAAAACCCATATCAAACAAACCTGAAAGAATTAAAGGTAGTATCATACTTTGGTTTTTGTCAAAGAAGTACAGATTCATGGTCATTAATATCAAGACAGATATAGTAACAGTCATTTGTGAAAATTTCAGTTCCATAAAGTGCACACTTTTTGAGAAAATCGTGAAAAACGGCCACCATATTTCTTAAGTCTTTTCTCTTTTATTTTTGATCTTTTAAAAGATCAAAATGATTTTCGGTCGTTGTTTTACTAATTTCTGGATATTTAATAAAATACACCATGTCAGGCGGAAACATTTGAACGGTATGTTTCTACCACAACCATCTTCATACCCTGAAAGTTATACGTAAATCTGTGAACATTTCTGTTTTGGTTTCTTACCAAAGTATGATACTACATTTAAACATATGATGACAGATCTTGGTAAATATGTCAAATTCACATTAGCACAAAATTCATCAGGGTTGAACTCGCCGGGGATTTGGTAGCTTTTAACACATTGCATAATGGTATACAGCTCGATCAACAGAGGATATTCTAGATGTTTATTTTCATGTTCAGCATGTCCCCTCAAAAACGGGAACCACTATGTTAAAATTTAACTGTTTATCACTTCAAGATTCAGATATGTGATACAACCATGTCTTGGATTCACCATGTAGAAATTAAGCATATTGGGGCTGAAATTGGTGAAAATATGATCAATTGAAAGAGTACTATTTAAAAAAAAATTGCAAGGATACTACAAGTAATTAAATAGCCAGTGGTCAATACACACATATTGTGTATGCAAGAAAGATGAAAATTGGGTTTTGAGGTTGGGTAATTCAGTCTTAGTTTTTTCCCCCAATTTCAGTCAAATTTTGCTTAAATTCTACATGGTGATAGCGAAGACATAGTTGTATTACATATCTGAATTTTGAAGTGATAAACAGTTTAATTTTAATATAATAGTTCTCGACACAAAGTGTCACGTTTTTGGGGGGACACTCTGTATACACTGGCTTATGTGCAAGACAGATGTCGAGATACATGGTGTATCTATAGTGTATTTATTTGGGGAATTGTTTTTGCAGATGACATTATAATAAAAGAATTGTTTATTTTTTCAAAAATTTAGCCTGCTGCAAGGAACTTGAAAAAGGTGGCCAAATCTACTTGTATAAGATATTTGCGTATAGTGTAGATGAGATGAGGGGCCAATTTCATAGAGCTGCTCAACAAACAAAATGGCTGATTACAAGTCAAAAGCAGTACAATGAAAATTTGGTGGGTAATTCTGTTTGATCAAGGACAAGTTTTCATGCTTGAAAGTAGTATCATACTTTGGTAGCATACCGAAACAGAAATCTTCACAGATTTACCTATAACTTACAGGGTATAAAGATGGTGATGGTAGAAACATACCATTAATATTTTTCTGCCTGAAATGCTGTATTTATCCAGAAATTATTAAAACAACGACTAAAAATCTTTTTGATCTTTTAAAAGATAAAAAATAAAAGAGAAAAGTCTGAAGAAATACTGTGGCTGTTTTTCACGATTTTCTCAACAAGTGGGCACCGTATGGCACTGAAATTTTCACAGATGACTTTGACTGTATATTCCGTGATATTTTTGCCCATGAATCTGTACTACTTTGACAAAAACCAAAGTATGATACTACCTTTAAGTTTTTTCTCTTTCATTTTTGATTTTTAAAAGGTCAAACATTATTTTGGTCACTGGTTTTACTCTGTTCTTGATAAATACAGCATTTCAGGCTGAACAATTTTAACGGTATGTTTCTACCAGCACCATCTTCATACCCTGTAAGTTATACCTAAATCTGTGAACATTTCTGTTTTGGTTTCTTACCAAAGTATGATACTCAGAAATAGTTGTTGCTAAAATACTAGTAAAGCTCAGAGGGTTTGCTTGCTATGATTCTAATAATTAGCTGCCGTACGTAGGTCGTACCTGAAGAGCGTTGAAGATGACGAAGAGATACTGAAAGATGATTGTAGTGGTGTCCATTGATATCATACCAAACAGCCATGTCAGACCCAGCAAAGGCAACAGCAACAAGGACCCTTTCAAACCAGCTCTGAGAAAAAAAGAAAATAACGGAATAGATTCATTGAAATGTGAATAATTGACTACAGAGTGGGATTCGAGCCTGCGACCCCCGGAATTATTATTATTATTGTTAATTTCTGGTAATGAAACCAAGGATTCCTCAAAAGCGCCCTAGGCACTGTAGCTCGAAAGCCTGATGAAACCTTTAAGGAAAGACGATGAGAAGAAGATACGAAAAGTTCATTTGCAAAAACAGATAACTCCATTTTTGAAAAATGACAATAATTATCATGAACGCTTCAATTGTTTTTATATTGAAGGATACACCAGTACATTTTTTTTCTCTACTTTGTTAAATTTGCAATAAATTAATAAGTTTTCATAATGTCCAAATGTACGCGGTTTCCATGAATACTAGAATGTAAAGCATGATTAAGTTAATTTTTCATGAATGGAGTTATCTGTTTTTGCAAATGAACTCTTCAGTCTTACAGTTTTAGAGAAGGGAGGAAAACCCCAGAGTAATTTTCTGGGTAAAACCTACAGAATCAGGTAGGGACTGAAAACCCAATCCACTTGCGGACCGAGCCAGACTTGAAACTCGGTCCGCCAGAGGTGAAAGGCAAGAAAAGAACCGCTACATGACACCAACCTGACTCCCCCTAGTGCTCCACCAACTCAGCTGTTACCAGTGTCCCAACACATGCCTAAATGCATCTAGTCAGATTCCCTTGTGGTTATTTGATGAAATTGATTCATTGAAACGTGAACCAAGGGAAAAATTGACTGAAGCGGGATTGGAACCTGCAACTTCCAGAATGCTGTACCAGTGCTCTGCCAACTGAGCTATCTGGCCTCACTTTGGCAGTGTCCCAAATTAATGAGTTTCCATTGTGGTTGTTGGACAAACTAGATCCATTGGAAGGCGAACAAAGTAAATTTGCCTTGAGCAGGATTAGAACCTAAAACCTCAGGAATGCTGTACTGGTGCCATATACCAACTGATCTACTATGTTGGCGGTGTCCCAAATTAATCCAGTCAGGTTCTCTTCTGAACATTTGATTTAAAGATAGATTAATTAAAAGGTGAACCCATTTTAAAGAAAAATTTACCTGAGCGGGATTCGAACATGTGACCTCTGGAATGCCATACCACAGTTAGGCCATAAAAAAAAATTGTTGTATTGGCGTAACCCATCCGACCCAAAAATATGCCGTAAACATTTTAAACCAAAAAAATAAATAAATAAAAAAAAAAAAAAAAAAAATCGGGGAAAAAAATCAAAAAAATAAAAAAATCGCAAATTTGTATGCAGATGAAAAGCTTAAAAGGAGCAAAAGATGGAAACCAGACTGGTTAAAGTTGTTATGTCATTTCTTGTCTTTATTTGACTCGTCAAATACTGTGATATACAGGGGGAAAAGAATTTAATACCCCAGGAAAAATTAAATAAAAAACAAAAAATCTGCCCGCCCTACCCTATTTTCCAAACCTCCGTTACGCCAATACAACAATTTTTTTTTTATGGCCTTATCTTCCAACTGAGCTGACAAGCCCTTTGTTGGCAGTGTCCAAAAGTCATCAGTTCCCCTTGCAGCCTTTTGATGAAAATGTTTCATTGAAAGGTGAACAAAGAAAAAATTGACTCGAGCGGGACTCGAACCTGTGACCTCTGGAATACTACACTAGAGCTCTACCAGCTAGAGTCCCTTATGTTGGCAGTGTCACCTTGTCGTTATTTGATCAAATACCAGCAGCATTGACCTCTGCTCGAGGGCGGTACATCATTTTGCTTCCGATGAGTAAAAGAACAAAGGACTTACTTGATGTGATCGTATTCTTTGTCTTTGTTCATGGCAGCAGAGCTCACGATGATCCGCACGACCAGCAAGAGAACAATCGAGTTCACCTAAGAGGGGATAATCAGTTAGGGCCTTTGAATGTGATAGCAATGTGCATTTGTTTCGAACACCAAAATTAACCAATTAAACCAAACAAGCTTGAACCAAATGCACTTGTATATTATATTTTCACCACACATCACCAAACCAAACCCAGTCCTACCCAACCCAACCAAACAAACACCAAGCCAAAATAAACCCAGCACAGTCCAGCCCAGCCTAACACAGCCTGAACTCAGCACAACCCAGTCAGCTCAAGTATTAAAGCTGAGATGAGCTAAGACAATATAAGTCCAGCCAAGCCCTACCCAAGCCGAGATAGAACCCACCAGTCAAAGCCTAGCAGAGGTCTGTGAGCTGAGCCAAACTGCATCTAGTTGCACCTAGCTGAGCTCAGTCCAGTCCATCCCAGTCCAGTTCAGCCAAGCCCAGTCCAGCCCAGCCAAGCCCAGCTAAGCCCAGCCCAACCAAACCAAACCAAACCAAACCAAACCAAACAAACACCAAGACAAAATAAACCCAGCCCAGTCCAGCCCAGCCTAACACAGCCTGAACTCAGCACAACCCAGTCAGCTCAAGTAAGCTGAGACGAGCCAAGACAATATAAGTCCAGTCAAGCCCTGCTTTGATGAGCCAAGCCTAGATAGAACCCACCAATCCCCAGCCCAGCAGAGCTCTGTGATGAGCTAAGCCAAACTGCACCCAGTTGAACCTAGCTGAGCCCAGCCCAGCCCAGCCCAGTCCAGTCCAACCAAGCCCAAGAAAGACCAGCCAAGCCCAGTTAAGCCCAATGAAGTCCAACCAAGCCCAACCAAGTCCAACCAAGTCCAACCAAGCCCAACCAAGCCCAATAATATCCAATGAAGTCCAGCCAAGCCCAGCCAAGCCCAACCAAGTACAACCAAGCCCAACCAAGTCCAGCCAAGCCCAGCCAAACCCAACCAAGTCCAACCAAGCCCAACCAAGCCCAGCCAAGCCCAGCCAAGCCCAATGAAGTCCAATGAAGTCCAGCCAAGCCCAACCAAGCCCAGTCCCGAGTCCAACCAAGCCCAACCAAGCCCAGCCAAGCCCAATGAAGTCCAATGAAGTCCAGCCAAGCCCAGCCAAGCCAAACCAAGCCCAACCATCCCAGTCGAGTCCAACCAAGCCCAACCAAGCCCAACCAAGTCCAACCAAGCCCAGCCAAGCTCAGCCAAGCCCAGCCAAGTCCAACCACACCCCACACCACCCAGTCCATCCAAGCCCAGCCAAGCCAATAAGCCCAGCCCCACCCCATCCCACCCAGCCCATGCCAGCCCAGCCAAGCCCATCCAGCCAAGCCAACAAGCCCAGCTCCACTCCACCCAGCGCAGCCAAGTGTAGTCAAGCCCAGCCCAGCCAATTGCAAGCCTTATAATCAAGCCTAGCCAAATCCAGCCATGCCCAGCTAAGCAACTAGAAAGAGGGACAAGCTCTTTACAAGATGGATTTACAAATGGAACTTACCAGTATGATACCAAGAGCAGGACCCACAAATGCCCAAATCACATGATGAGCAGATGAAAGCCAGCAACTGTCAAAAAGGAATATATGCCAAACCAATTTTAACCAAACTATTTAAAGCAATTTGTGTACAATCTTGGACTGATTTTGATATTAAAGACTGATTCCACAATACTTGTGGAAAAATTGTGCGTTTTTAATATCACAAAGCAATAAAACCGTTAATCAAGATACATGTACAAGGAAATTAAAAGCAAATTTGGTTCAATAATGAAAGTAGAGTGGCATATAGTAGGCAAGCCTGAGCTGTGTAGCTGTTATTCAGTTATCGATAATAGTATGAATAAAATGGCTGGAAGATCAAGACGCTACACTTTAATAAATGATTTTTAACCTTGGTTGACCAGATTATGGAATATAATGGTGGGTAGCCGTTTCAGTCAGATAACATATAAAATACAAGTAGCACTATATTGACTAACTAGAGTTTAAAAAGAGCATGAGCTTTCGTAGCAACAACTACTTCATCAGATTATGGAAGATGAACAAAGAAACTTCGATTGGAGCAGGATTCGAACCTGCAATCTCCAGAATACTGTACTGGTGCTCTATCAACTTAGCTATTGATCTAGCCCTGTTTTTTATTGGCAGTGTCCCAAATTGTCAATTATCTTTGTCTGCTTGCCTTCTGACTGGCAATTGAGCAAACAATTTAGGACACCGCCAACGTACGTATAAGGCTGGATAGTTGGTAGAAAACCAGTACGGTATACTGGGGGTCGCAGGTTCAAATCCCACTGCAGTCAATGTTCTCCTTCCAATTGGACAGACAGAATGTATTCATCAGTCACGCAGGCCAGCGAGAATAAAGAACCTACCTCGCAGGATTGTAGTAATTGTCCCATGTCAGTATGGCTGAAATAGTGACGACAATAGCTGGTGTGGCTGAAATTACCAATCAAAATAACATTTTATGAAACAATATGACTTCATAAGACAATATGCATGACACATACAATATGCATTTTCTTTATTTTGGGTTGGGTTTAGGATTGGGTTTAGGGCAGTGTTGTAGTCGAGTATTTTTTCCCCGAGTACCAAGTACTGACGAGTACTTTGACTGCTGAGTACCAAGACAGGTCGAGTACTTTGCCAGGCAAGTACAATTAATTAGTTCTGGTTTCCGAGTACAAGTACTTGCATGTGCACTCGAGTACTTGTACGAGTACAAGTACTTATCTTCCGAGTACGAGTACGAGTACGAGTACAAGTACTTATCTTCCGAGTACGAGTACTTGTACGAGTACAAGTACTTATCTTCCGAGTACGAGTACGAGTACAAGTACTTATCTTCCGAGTACGAGTACTTGTGCGAGTACAAGTACTTATCTTCCGAGTACGAGTACTTGTACAAGTACTTACCTTCCGAGTACGAGTACGAGTACAAGTACTTATCTTCCGAGTACGAGTATTTGTACGAGTACAAGTACTTATCTTCCGAGTACGAGTACGAGTACGAGTACAAGTTCTTATCTTATGGACAAAAAACCGAACAAGTTGCGCTGTAGCTGATCTAAAAATGGTAGTCAACACACGTGGCTATGCGTTGCAACAGTAATACGTTACAACACTAATTCCAGGCACGGCCAGACTCAACTATAAGCATGTAATTTCTATATGCTAGATTAGATTCGTTGTTAGAATGCTCAGATCCACAAACTTTTAACTGAACAGATATTTTTTTATCGAGTACTCTTTTTCGAGTACGAGTACATAGATGCTTGAGTAAAATTGTTGGATGTCGAGTTCCGAGTACTAGAACTACAACACTGGTTTAGGGTAGGGGTTGGCCTTGGGGTTATATTGGGATTAGTTGGTAGAGTATAAGGGGTTTGGTTGGGTTGTGGCTGGGGCCGGGTTGGCATGTTTTGGGTTGAGTTGAATTTGAAGTTAAGGCTGATATTGGGGTTGGATTGGGTTATTAGGTTGGTTGGAATTTTTGATAGAATGCGGATCCAACAAATATGAAATCTGTTACAGTTTTGTCTTACCCCAGCCAATGACCATGTAGATCTTTGTTTTGCTCGTTCCACTGGAGAAGACACGAACTATTTGAAGGTAGAGATGTACACCCTCAACGAGCATCCAGCAGAATACAGCCAGGAAAAAATAATGCATGAGGATTGCAACAATGCGACAACAGACCTGAAAACAAATCAATAATATATGGTTCTTAAAAAAAAGAAGAAGGTAGGTTGCGGTGACACCATGTAATCTCTTCTGTGAGAGTGTGTGGTTCTGAGAAGATCCCTCTACAGGTGTTATCTCGACGTTCCGAACAGTGTGCTCGATCTGTTCGTCCTCAGGAGAGTAACTCGTTGCGTGACTTTGACATATGGTTCTTGAATAGTGAACTTGTCATTAACCCAACCCAACACAACCCAACCCACCCACACCCACACCCACACACCCACACAACCCAACCACACCCAACCCAGCCCAGCCCATCAACCCAACCCAACCCAATCAATCCCAACCCAACCCATCCCAACCCAACCCAAGCCAATTACCTGACCCAGCCTTTCCCTGCCCAACCCAACCCAACCCAGCCCAGCCCAACCCAGCCCAATCCAAGCCAAGCCAACCCAGCCCAGCCCAGCCCAGCCAAGCCCAGCCCAGCCCAGCCCAACCCAGCCCAGCCCAGCCCAGCCCAGCCCAGCCCAGCCAAAGCCAACCCAATCCAACCCAACCCGAACCCAACCAAGCCAACCATACCCAACCCAACCCAATACACCCAACTCAACCCAACCCAACCAAACAAAACCAAACCCAAGTCCCAAGTCCCCTTCTCCTTCCGAAGAAAAAAGACCTACAAATATGGTATGCAAAATATCATTCAAAATTGCCATAATTGTAATTTTGCACAACAAGTTCAATAAGAGTTAACAAATGAGTATCTTACTTGGTTTCTTGTAGCTAGTTCTGAAGCCAGCAGTAGGAAGTGGGCAATAATCAGTGCAACAGCCAGGTTGATATGAATCTTCACACGTTCAGATCTCAGTAAACTTCTGTCAGAAAAAAAAGCACAGAGGCTCAATGAGTCCAAACTGCATGAATTACAACTGCATAATAGCATACACTCTTTGTGAAGTTATACTCCTGTCAGCATTTAAAGTAAGGTAGCACTACGCGCAAGATGGGGAACTCTCCCTGAAACGCGTAATTGCCATTGGGTGGGCGCTCCCCATACTAGAGTTTCCATAGCATATCAGCGACTTGCAAATGTAGGTTCAGAAAACCACACAAAACCACCGTTTTCATATTCAATTAACTGCTTCATACCAATGTCAAATATTTCTATTTACAATAAACAATAGGTTTTAATCGAATCTGGGCCAAAAATTTTTCTAACACTCCTCTTTTCTTTGATAAAGCGTCCAGCCTCCATATGTCCCGTGTACAAACTACTCACCAGTTGCACACCAAAATGGCGGAACATGTATAATTTGTATGGAGAATGGCGACCTCCATACTGATTACCATGCACCCTATGGTCAGTTATCCATCTTTCGCGTAGCGCGTTATAATCTTTGGACAGCATTTACAGTAATGTAGCCTACATTTGTTAGGAGGGTCTTAAGAAAGTATGATTGCAACTTCAACAATTATCTTTGTATGTTTGGCAGTCAGAAGCCATGAATCTGCTCACATACTGCTATGATCCCAAGGATCATTTAAGACACGCGCAACATTAACAATGCTGCAACTTGAGAAACAGTTCATACTGGGCGTATCATCACTGATCCTTGGGATATGGTGGTGTGTGAGCAGTTTCATGACTTCTGACTGCAAAACGAAGAAAGATAATTCACTATTAGGGACACCACCTACAAAGGGCTGGATGGCTCAGTTGATAAGGCTATACATACAGTTACGGTATTCTGGAGGTCACTACATGATGGTTCAAATCCCACTCCAGTCAATTTGTCTTTGTTCACTTTTCAATGACTTAAAATGAACTACTCAGTTTCTCTTGTGGTTATCTGACAATATTATCATTGAAGATTATAAAATCAATTGAGAGGAGGAAGGTGGGGGGGAAGTCACAAAATGTTTTGTGAGAGAAAATTTTTCCTTGAGCCCCCCCCCCCCCCAAGACAAAATCCTGGGTGCGCCGGTGTTCAGGCGCGGTTCTTCAGGTGGGGGGGGGGGGGCTAGGAGGGGCTGTAGCCCCCCAAAAAATGCAAGTCAAAAACAAAATTCTAGAACTGGATTTTTCGGTTATTAAGCACCAATTACTTTTTAAAAAAACGTGTTGTGTGGGCTATAATGTTCATGTTTTTCGACCCCTAGTAAGACACAGCAGCAGCGACTGTTAGAAGAACCCAAAATATTGGGTCTTACCCCCCAAAAAAAATAATGGCTCTTCTAGCCCCCTTCTAGCTCGAGAACCGCGCCTGCATGTATTGTACCTTTAAGCCCCAGCTGCTGTGTCCTGGATCATAGTTGAAAAGCCTGGCCAAGCTATGGGCTTTGCCTGGACTCTTGGGCTTTTATAGTCCCCAACCTTGAACTATCAACTTAAAGCCCCTGCTGTGTCCTGGACAGGCGCGGTTCTAGAGCCAAAATTTTGGGGGGCTAGAAGAGCCATTATTTTTTGGGGGGCTAGAAGACCCAATATTTGGGGTTCTTCTAACACTCGCTTCTGCTATGTCTTGTTAAGGCTCAAAAACTTGCACATTATAGCCAACACAACGCGTTTTGTATGTAATTGGCGCTTAATAACTGAAAAAATCCAGTATTTTCAAGAATTTTTTTTTTCACTTGCATTTTGTTTTCCGGGGGGGGGGGGATGGCTAGACAAAATTTGCCAGGGGTCTTGGGCTTCTATAATCCCCAGCCTTGAAATATCAACCTCAAGCCCCTGCTGTGCCCTGGATCATACTTGAAAAGCCTGGCCAGGCCAGGGCTTTGCCTGGGGTCTTGGGCTTCTATAATCCCCAGCCTTGAACTATCAACTTCAAGCCCCTGCTGTGTCCTGGATCATAGTTGAAAGGCCTGGCCAGGCCTGGGCTTTGCCTGGGGTCTTGAGCTTCTATATTCCCCATCCTTGATCTATCAGCTCAATCCCCTGCTGTGTCCTGGATCATAGTTGGCACCAAGTCCTGATTGACAAATTGAGTCCACATTGATCATGGACAGTATCCAGAAGCCAGGCTTGATTGATTCGGAGCAGCTCTATTGTAGTGAAGTTCAGGGCTGACAAAAGGAGGATTTCAGGCCTGAAGGCCCAGGCCTGGCCAGGCTTTTCAGTGGCTAGTTTAAACTACAGTATCAAAGCTTGTCTCCCTTACCTCAGTACAGTAAAGATGGAGAGAGTTGTCGTTAGCGCCAATATGGACATTCCACAGAGTACATAGGTCAGAATCTCCAGAGCTTTTGCATCACCATCGGAAATCTGAATCATGCAGAAAAATAAATAAATAAATAAAAAAATTTTAAAATAACGGCACGGTATTCCGGAGATCGCTGGTTCGAATTCCGCTCCAGTCAATATTTCTTTGTTCGCTTTTCAATGACCTAAAATTCAGTCAGTTTTCATTTTGGTGATTTGGTGAATGAATTTAAAAACAAATCATAATTATTTGAATTTGCTCTTTTGGGAGATTAGCGAACTGTCGCCAAATCAAAATTATTCTGTCACTTATTTAGCATTATTTCAGTACTGCAATAAATTAAAGGTAGTATCATACTTTGGTAAGAAACCAAAACAGAAATGTTCACAGATTTACGTATAACCAATACAGGGTATGAAGATGGTGGTGTTAGAAACATACGGTTAAAATGTTTCCGCCTGAAATGGTGTATTTATCCAGAAATTAGTAAAACAACGACCGAAAATCTTTTTGATCTTTTAATAAAAGATCAAAAATAAAAGAGAAAAGACTTCAGAAATACTGCACGGCTGTTTTTCACTGTTTTCTCAAAAGGTGGGCACTGTATGGGATTGAAATTTTCACAGATGACTGTTATATACTGTATCTGTCTGGGTATTTTTGCCTATGAATCTGTATTTCTTTGATAAAAACCAAAGTTTGATACTACCTTTAATGCTGACCTATTCAAAGTTATTAAGTCGATTTCAACAAGGCTGCCTTACTCAAGTTTAAAGAAATTTAATTGATTTACAAGACGTTGTAGATAATTTTTAGAAACTGAAAAATGATTGTTTTGCTAAATCAATGATCAAAAATGAAAATTTTCTTTCTTGATTTATATTCATATTTCCGGCCAATTAAAATAAGTTGACACCACATATCACGTTTTCAGGTATATGTGTGGCAGTGTTGGAGGTCTCGAGGCCGGCCTTGGCCTCGAGGTCGGTTTTTGGTGGCCTCAGCCTTGGCCTTGGCCTTGCTGTATGATGACTCGGTCTTGGCCTTGGCCTGGGCACCTCCTGGCCTCGGAAAATGGGCCGAGGCCAGCTCAAAGCCGCCAGGTTGGACTCAAATTTTCCAACACTTATTTTTATGTTTTCGCAGTTAAATATTCACCCTATTATGTATGTGATAAAAATTGATCTGCATGAATCTATTACACACCATGCTGCCATGCGCATTTTGAATGCGCATTTTGAGTCTTGGCCTCGGCCTCGACCTCTAATGCTCATGACTCGATCGGCCTTGGCCTTGGCCTCGGAGACCAATGACTCGGCCTTGGCCTTGGCCTCGGGGGATGTGGACTCGACTCCAACACTGATGTGGGGTTCAAAAAAGAGACTTGAATACATGGTGTCACAGCAAGCTTCCAAAACTGCCTCCTCATGCAAACCCTTCATGGTCCGATACTGGGGCCAGTTTCATAGAGCTTCTTAAGCACCAACATTTGCTTCAGTATAAAAAAAACTTGGTAAATAAAATCAGTATGCCAGCCAAAACTCCTTGTGAATGTTATGCTCAGCAAACAATGGCCGAATACAAGTCAAAAGCAGTCAAAATCACATGAAAATTTGGTTGGTAAACCTGATTGATCAAGGCAGACTTTTCATGCTTAATGTGCTTATAAGCAGCTCTATGAAATTGGCCCCTGATGTTCTTTTGAACTTCGTAGTAAAACAAAAGTTTGTCAGTCTGAGAAAAATGATCAGGGGCCAATTTCATGGAGAGCTGTTTAATTAGCACAAAATTAGCTTAAGCAAGAAAAGTCTTCCTCGATCAAACAGGGGCCAATTTCATAAAACTGTTAAGCACACAAATTTGCTAAGCATGACATTTCTGTCTTAATAAAAACAGGGTTAATTAACAACCAAATTTCCACGTGTTGTGTATCACTTGTGATTGTTCTTTGGCTGTTGTTTGCTGACCATGATTACAAATGGGATTTTTAAAGCTGGTTTGTTTTATTTGGCGAGATATTTTTGTGCTGAGCAAATTTTTGTGCTTAACAGTTTTATGAAATTGGCCCCAAGTCTAACCTACCAAATTTTTGTGTGATGTTTACTGAATCCTGCCAATGTTTTCTGAGTAAATAAGGAGTTTTGGCTTGCATACTGATTTTATTTATCAGGGTTTTTGGTGCATTATAAGCACAATATTTGGTGTTGAAGCAGCTCTATGAAATTGTTCCCAGGCCTATGCGAGTCAAATTCTTCCATTACCTTAAACTCCTTGACTTGCATGAGAACTGCAAAGCTCGTGGTATGATTGCAGACACAGCTAACTTCCAGTGGATTCTCGTTTGTGTCATCCACATAGCAGCCAGCTGTACTCCAGTGCAGATCACTTCAAATGGATGCGAGCAAAATGAGAAAATAAATTCTGCTAAAATGTGAAAGTTACAAAATATGAACTCTGATAGTCAAGGAGCATGGACCATGAAAAAATTAGAGTTCTCAACACCGACCACATCTAAGGTCTGACTTCAGAAATTGATGGAGCAGACCTCAGGGAACATTTCTAGGTATTATGTGACCTCAAATTGTAGTAGCACTTTTGTGTAATATCACAAAAATTGTTGTCATATTTCCCCCCCAATTTTTTTAGAAAAACAAAAGAAAAAATCAACAAATGGGTTTAAGCTCTTGCTTCTGACTTATTTGTTAAAATGTTATTTCTCTGTGAATGGATTATGAATGATATAATCACATAATCATTCACCAAAATACATATCAAGGACTTGGGGGCAGAAAATACGACCACGCCCCTTTTTTTCAGTTGCACTGTGGGAAAGTTATTCTTGTGTTTTGTTGTTCCTCAAACGATACCACATTTTCTCAAACGTGATACCACAATTTGAAGCCACACTATCTAACAAAGCTATTAATGGTATAAACTTCCATTTTAAGAAGTCAATTAACCATAGATGTAGTGGGTGTTGAGCTAATAACTCCTTAATAAGAGGGATTTCAGAACTTGGCTCCTTGACTATGTGATTATCTGCTTGGAATGCTAGCAGCGTCATTCTCAAAGGTTAACATGCTTGGAGTTAGTAGGGTGTGACGTTTCGATCCTAGCAGGATCATTCTTAAAGGCTAAATGTGTGGAGTTAGGGGTGCCTGCATGGTGTTTCGATCCTACCAGGATCTTTCTCAAAAGGCTAAATGCGTGGAGTTGGCCATGGGAGTGCCTGACGTTTTGATCCTTGCAGGATATTTTCAAAGTTGGGATCTAGGTCCTAGGTTCTAGGTCATTTTGGCTTCGCAAAATAACGTGAAAACATAGAATTGCATCTAATGTATCCAACTCTAATTGTTTGGGAACTGTGGCATTATGGTGCAATTAAAAGAAATTTGAGATAATTTTATGATTCTGGTAACGGGAAAGGTTAGGAAAACGTACTAGGTGTTATTCTATTTTTGTTTTCTGTGATTTGATTTGATTTTAATTTGGGATAATTAGGACATCTAAAAGGCCACGTCAATTACCATCATACATTCATCATATCGTATAGTCACTATACTGCAGAATACAGGAAAGGCGCCTTTAAAAAACGCACACATGTCAATCGAAACAAGGGTGAAAGAATGGTGGAGAAGATTGTGATTTTTAAGTTTATAGCCTTTAGGCCTCGGCATACCTTTCATTTCCGTTCGCAAATGAGCACAGTGGTTGTTCATCGTCCTTTCGTTCCTGGAAGAAAAAAAGTTAAAAGTTAAGTTTTATGCTGGAGAAATAATCTACCAAAGGAAGCTTCAATAATTAGCTACTATTCAGAGCTTTTTAAAATTGTTATATGCCTAGGATTCCCTAAATTACCGCCAGGAATTCCATCGAAAAATCAGCACCATCTTGTTGTTCCAACCAGACAAAAAAAAGAGTGGGCACGTTTCTGTAATTTTTGCCTTTTAATCCTTATATCAAAGCCTCAGGTACGGAGCCCCTAAAGGGACGAAAAAAAAAATTTTGGATTGAAAAAAAAAAAATTAAAAGTGAAAAAAAAAAAATTGGGAGTGAAAAAAAAAAAAATTGGGAGTGAAAAAAAATAAATTGGGAGTCAATCTGCGTGTGTAAAGGGAAAATCAAATGTAACGGCGTGTACCACAAAACAACAACAAATTGTGTGTAGCCCCCAAAAAATGCAACTTAAAAAAATGGTGAACATTTTTCAGTTATTACGCGGCAATATCAATTACTTGAAAATCTTGTTGTGTAGGGTATAGGTTGCTTTTCTACTCCTAATTAGACGTAGCAGAAGCGAATATTAGAAGATGATATTACGTGCGAACTTGGGTCTAGCCCCCCCCCCCCCCCCCTTAAAAAGGAGAAAATATTGGCTCTTCTATCCCCCAAATTATTGGGTCTATCGCGCATGGATATGTGTAACCAAAATGACCATGTACAGTATGTACAGTACGTATACGTACAGTACGTCATGCTTCCTATGTTATTACAATGTGCTAAAAACGTGTTTTTCAAACTGCCACCATGTACCACACCATACATGGGTTGAGAGCCTTAGCTCAAATTTGGTGCATAATAAGCTTTTGTGCATAATATTTATCTTATGTAAATTTGAAAAGCTATTTTAATTGATCGCGGGGTCAACTGGGGTCAAGTTCAAGGTCAACTTTTTGACATTTTTCTGGCCGGGGCCCACTTTGGACAGATGTCATTTCTCAATGAATGTATTGGTGAGCTTAGTTATATACTTATGAGTAAAGACATGTACCCATATATAATACCTATGCAATATGGGATCAATATGACCCCTCGTGTTGCCACAGGGTGACCCCAAAAATCACAAAAAACATTTCCGACTGAATAAAGTGCCTACTCTGGGGGATCAATTCAAAACTAGAAAACAAAAGGAGATAATCCACTCAAATTGAGTTCAGATTCTTACAATTTGACAGAAAGCCACTTTTTTGTGACTGAATTATGTTAGTGTGCGAAAAATGGCTGTCGCGTCCTAATTTGGACGAACAATATATCAAAAACGACGTAGAGTTTGACATTAACTTTTTGCATGTGTTCAATCTGGACCTATCACATCATTCTAATGAAATTCCATCAGAATTTGAGAGGGTAACCTGGGGGGGGTGGGAACTGGTTGATTTTGACACGGAATGACCCTTATAACTGTCTATGTGTCCGTCAAAATGTTGGTTCTGCGGTCAGACCACTGGTCATCTCTCCTGTGTGTTTCACGCCGTTACATTTGCTCTTCCCTTTACACACACAGATTTACTCCCAATTTTTTTTTTTTCACTCCCAATTTATTTTTTTTCACTCCCAATTTTTTTTTTTTTCACTTCCAATTTTTTTTTTCCACTCCCTTTTTTTTTTTTTCACTTCTAATTATTTTTTTTTTCACTCCGAAATTTTTTTTTTAGTCCCTTTAGGGGCTCCGTACTCAGGCTTATGTCCGACTGAAATAATTAGCTACGATTTAGCCGTAACTGTAACGCATTTCTCCAGAATAACACAAAACCGAGGAAAATAAATGTTGAGTCACACCAATAACATTTTTGTTCGATATAATATAACTGTATTTGCCTGTCAGTTAGGTTAAAGGTAGTATCATACTTTGGTTTTTATCAAAAAAATACAGAATGATGGGCAAAATTATCAAGGAAGATACAGTAACAGTCATCTGTGAAAATTTCAGTCCCATACGGTGCCCACTTTTTGAGAAAAACAGTGAAAAACGGTCACCGTGTTTCTTCAGTCTTTTCTCTTTTATTTTTGATCTTATAAAAGATTTTCGGTCGTTGTTCTACTAATTTCTGGATAAAAACACCATTTCAGACGGGAAAATTTTAACGGTATGTTTCTACCACCACCATCTTCATATTCTGTAAGTTATACGTAATTCTGTGAACATTTCTGTTTTGGTCTCTTTTACCAAATTATGATACATTTACTACCTTTGAAAGGCATTGCTTACGTTTGGTAATGACTCTGAAAATTTATGGCAATAAAAACTTACTTGGTGAGAAGTACAGCTGCTTTGGATAGTATAATGCATATTGAGAAACGTTCAATTCGAAGTACCGCGGTTATGGAAAAATATGTCACTTTTTATCTCAAAAAATTATGAATCTGAGAAGCGTTATGGCCGTAACGCTTCTCAGCTATTGACTAACTGTTATCTGGCGTGAAATAACCGCTCTAGTATGTCGCCAATTGAAATTGAATTGAAACTTTCACAGGTTAGTTTTATGGTATATATATACAATTATATTGGTTTGAAACAAACAATAGGCTCAAATTACCAAACGTATGCAATCCCTTTAAATTTTATACTCTTACCTGCATAAGTCTGATTCGTAGTTTGACAGCCACGGATACAGGTTTGCCAGCAACTTGTAAAGTGTGAACGATTATATCACTTGCTGGTGATCTCCCCGAGCCACTATATATAGAACAATGGAAAGATATCAAGACAAGTAACTATGCTATACGCCATGCTATGGCCGTGCCAAACTCAAATTATTTTATATTTTCACGTTTGGCAGGGCAATAGCACGGCGTTCAACGTGAATTTGGCTCGGCAAATTGAGTTGGGCATGCACGGCTCGACAGGGTCAGGGGCGTAGCTACGGGTGGGCCTGGGGGGGGGGCACGTGCCCCCCCCCCCCCACAAATTCTGTGTTTTTATTTATTTTTTTCTGTTTCTTTTTTTTTTTTGCTTGAAGAAAAGGTTGCCCCACGCCCGCTGGATCCGCCCTCCCCCCTGCATTTCTCATGTTTTGCAAATCTCCATTTTTTAAAAAATTCCGGGTGCCCCCCCACAAAATTCCAAGGCCCCCCCCAGTGCCCCCCTGCTAAAAAAATCCTAGCTACGCCACTGGACAGGGTCCGCCGCCGCGCCTATCAGTATTCGGAACGGCAGTGGCATTTAGTGCAACTGCAGCGGTACTGTCGTGCTATTCCTGCACTCATTTGATTTAAAGGGAGCATTATGATTTGCAAGGCCTCGAAAAATGTTTGTTTTTTTTAGTTTGAGACAGAAAATGGACCCAACAGTTTGTAAACAGTGCAAACAAACAGTGCAAACAGTCGCCATGGGAAATCTTGGTTCATCAGATGCTGGGTTTTTAAGCAAATCAAGATTTAGTGTCTTTTCCAAAGATCGTTCGTCCGAACGATTTTTGCTATTTTCTCGTAACTCAGATGTCAGATTGAGTTCAAATTTTCACAGGTTTATTATTTCATGTAGGCCTACATGTTTGATCAGACAAAGTATGAGTGCTGTACTGTCCTGTAACCTTTGCCAATCATGTATTGTACCTTTAAGTTCGGCATGCCAGTACTGAGCACAGCGTATAGTCTTGGACTAATAAACTCAATACAAGAACCAATTTAGGTTTTATCTCATGATGATGATGACTAGAGCAGGCTTGTCGAAACGTTGAGATTTTACGAGAAGTGTGAACGAAATACAAGTGCAATAGTACGAACGATTCTTACATGGTGTTTCCGCAAACCGATCCACAAATTTAAGTACAAGTCAAAAACTGCTGCAAAGTGCTCAACAATCAAAATAACGAAATATAATTATATGAGGGCCTGACGTTTCGATCAGGATCAGGATCTTTCTGAAAAGGGTCTATAAGAAAGATCCTAACAGGATTAATGTATTATTAAGCTGCAGCCGCCACATTATTAAGTGGCGGCTATCTTCCCAGAAAAATTCTGACGCGTTCATGCAGGCCTACATGCGAAAATATTTATTGCTGATAATTATAACGGCAGTTTTTATGCTTCAGTATTTTTGCGCTCTTACCTTTCAGAGATGAAATTTCCTTTAGTTGCGATCAATGTTGACAAAGCAATGGTATCGTCATCTGCATTCAACAACAAAAAAGACCTTATTGGTTGTTTACGAGTGCTTACGAGTTAAAGCTCATTGCAAGAGTTGTTGTAAGTGATATGTCATCTCTAGGACACCGTTACGTCTTTCTTGCCATTTTAGTTCACTCACAGTTAACTTACAAAGAATAAAGACGAAATGTGAGTGATAATAATAATAATAAGTGCTGCCATTACTGCTCATTCACCAAGCTCAGTGGCGGATCTAGGGGGGGGTAGGGGTTTTCCCCCCCCCCCCTTTTTTTTTTTTTACTAAACTAAAAAAAGAAAGGAAAAAAAATCAAATGTCATATTTAAAAAGCTCCCTACCAGACGGGGGGGGGGGGGGGGGGGGTGACCACAAACCTCCCCGCACCTGGGGAGTGCCTGGCTACAAAACTTCTCTCCGGGTAAACCCCCCCCCCCTTAACCAAAAAGCTAGATCCGCCACTGAAGCTAATAACCTTTTACATAATGCTCTATTGAGTCTGGCGTTTGGATCCTAAAATTTAAATTGCTCAGAGTTTGGAGTTGTGCCAGACTGACGTTTCGAGCATACAGGAAGGATTTTTTCCCAAAGGGTAAAATAGTCATTTCGTTAGGAGGGCCTGGCGTTTGGATCCTAGCAGGATCTTTCTCAAAGGCTAAATGTTCAGAGTTAGAAGGGCCTGACGTTTGGATCCTAGCAGGATCTTTCTCAAAGGCTAAATGCTCAGAGTTAGAAGGGCCTGACGTTTGGATCCTAGCAGGATCTTACTCAGAGACTCAAATGCTCAGAATTAAGAGATCAGGGTTGTTTGGATCCTAGCAGGATCTTTCTTAAATGCTAATGCTCGGAGTAAGGAGGGCCTGACATTTCGATCTTAGCATGATCTTTCTTAAAGGCTACAAAATGCTTAGAGTTAGGATGGCATGACGTTTCGATCCTAGCAGGATCTTTCTCAAAACTTAAATTGTCAGAGTAAGCACTGCCTGTGGTTTTGATTCTAGCAGGATCTTTCTCAAAGTATAAATGCTCAGAGTAAGGCGAGCCTGACGTTTTGATCCTAAAAGTATCTTTCTCAAAGGCTAAATGATCAGAGTTAGGAGTGCCTGACATTTGGATCCTAGCAGGATCTTTCTCAGAGGCTAAATGACGAAGGACAAGAACATGCAAGTGAATAGAAACACAAACGAATGGATGAGTGTGTTTCTTTCACTTACAGCATTTAAAGGTAATATCATACTTTGGTTTTTGTCAAAGAAATACAGATTCATGGGCAAAAATATCAAGGAAGATACAGTCACAGTCATCTGTGAAAATTTCAGTCCCAAACGGTGCCCACTTTTTGAGAAAACAGTGAAAAACGGCCACAGTATTTGTCTAAGTCTTTTCTCTTTTATTTTTGATCTTTTAAAAGATCCAAAACAAATTCGGTCGTTGTTTTACTAATTTCTGGATAAATACACCATTTCAGACGGAAACGTTTTAACGGTATGTTTCTACCAGCATCACCTTCATACCCTGAAAATTATACGTAAATCTGTGAACATTTCTGTTTTGGTCTCTTAACAATGTTTGATACTACTTTTAAGAAAGATCATGCTAGGATCAAAACGCGTCAGCCCCTCCTATAACTCCAAGCATTTGATATTATTTCAGGTCATTTTGGCTAATGAACAGTTTACAGTAGTTTATTACTTGTATGAATATTATTACTTGTATTTCTCTGTTTTTGTTCACTTTTCAATGACTATGGTGTTTCTGTAGCTTACCTTTATTATTGGCTTTTCCGTGATAGCGGAAAAGCTATTGTTTTTGTTCTGTTTTTATTGTTCTTCTCAGTCTTCCTCTTCTTGTCGCCAAATTTCCTATAGACTTAGCATTCTGGCACCCACTTTGGTCAAACAGGAAGTAACTCCTCATTTAAAAGTGGTAAGACCTATGATCATGATTCTTTCACCAAAAGTGAATGTTAGGCAATGTCTTCTTTTGACGCCTTGGTTGATCCCTGTGACCTCTACTTCCGGTCAAAAAGGAAGTAGCTCATTTTAAAAGTGGTAAGAGCTAGGATCATGATTCTTTTTAATATACCAAGAGGCAATGTTATGGAAGGTCGTTTTTTATTGACATAATTCTTATTGATAAGCAATTTCATGAATTTATATTATTTGCGGAAAAGCCTTATGTGCTGTTTTCAACAGCCATAAAATAATATTATTATCATTATTTTTATTATTACCTTCTTTCTGCAGTTTCCCGATGGTTGCCTCCTCCACGGTTACTGATGACCTCGGGACGTCGTCATCAGGAAACTCAGACTGGAATTGATATTCACGAATGCTGGTCGACTTCTTGATCTCATACTCTGCCAACACAATATAATATCAAGCCCAATTCAATGTTTCCACCTTTCAATGATTTTCCGTAGTGGTTACTGCATCGTCAATCATTTGTGTTTCAGAAGTGAATAATTCTAACATTTAAAGGTACAATACTTGATTGGTAAAGGTCACAGGACTGCACTCATACTTTGTCTGATCAAACATGTATATGAAATAATAAACCTGTGAACATTTGAGCTCAATCGGACATCTGAGTCAGGAGAAAATAGCGAAAACCCGACTCGATTTTTCTTATAAAACATGAAAAATAGTTTATTTTATGTTTGTTCATTTGCTTAAAAAACCCAGCATCTGATGAACCAAGATTTCCCATGGTGACTGCTTGCACTGTTGAGTCCATTTTCTGTCTCAAACTCAATCGTTTTTTTGGAGACCTTGCAAATCCTATAAGCTCCTTTAAAACTAGAACAGCAAAGCTGTCATGGCTCGCTGCAGCCTTACGTGCAGTTACAAACATGACAGCAAATTAAAAATTAGATTTGAAAAAACTGTAACATTTGTCTATTGTCTTTCCGGATTGAAATAATTAATTTTAAGAGAGAAAAAAAACACCACCCAAAAAACTTTAACATTTCACGCGGACGGACGGACGGACGGACGGAAATTGGTATTATAGACTTACACTGCTTCGCAGCAGCTCGCCAAAAAGACCCGAGTTCAGCAGCCGATTTTACGAAACTTGGCGTGACTTGCGCCATGGCGTAAAGTTTTGTGACTAAAATCGGCCGCTGGACTGTGTATAACTTTTTCGGGTTCCAGCATGGTAATACTTCGCTATCTTAAAGGTAGTTTCATACTTTGGCAAGAAACCAAAACAGAAATTTTCACAGATTTATGTATAACTTACAGGGTATGAAGATGGTGGTGGTAGAGACATACCGTTAAAATTGTTCTGCCTGAAATGGTGTATTTATCCAGAAAAGAGTAAAACAACAACCGAAAATATTTTTGATTTTTTTAAAAGATCAAAAATATAAGAGAAAAGACTCAAGAAATCCCGTGGCCGTTTTTCACTGTTTTCTCAAAACGTTTGCACCGTATGGTACTGAAATTTTTACAGATGGCTGTTACTGTATCTTCCTTGATATTTTAATCCACGAATCTGCATTTCTTTGACAAAAAACAAAGTTTGATACTACCTTTAAATGATCCTTAAGATATAGCGGTGGGCCATTATACGTGAGTGGTTCCATGGCTTCTGACTGCCAAATGAACAAAGATTTCTATTGGGGACACCACCAAAATAGGGCTGGATAGCTCATTCTGTAACAGCCCCGTACGGTATTCCGATGGTCGCTTGTTCCAATTCCGCTGCAGTCAATTTTTATTTGTTCAATTCTTGTTTATATTTCAAAAGAATATGAAAATGCGGTCTTTTTGGAGCGAAACTTCATCCCAACAGACTGAAACTTAAAGGTCAGGGGCGGATCTAGCTTTTTGGTAAGGGGGGGGGGGTTTATCAAATATCAAGACAGATACAGTAACAGTCATCTGTGAAAATTTCAGTCACATACGGTGCTCACTTTCTGAGAAAACAGTGAAAAACGGCCACAGTATTTCTTAAGTCTTTTCTCCTTTATTTTTGATCTTTTAAAGCATCAACTAAGATTTTCGGTTGTTGTTTTGCTCTTTTCTGGATAAATACACCATTTCAGGCGGAAATATTTTAACGGTCTGTTTCTACCAGCACCATATCTTCATACCCTGTAAGTTATATTTAAATCTGTGAACATTTCTGTTTGGGTTTCTTACCAAAGTATGATACAGAAAGTGAAATACATTCGGTCGAGAAGATGGAATTTTAATTCAAAAATTTCCAATTGGACTGAGTATACTTTTCGTAAAATTTCATCTCCAAATCGGGGAGTTAATATTGTCACCCGAAATTTTAATTTCAATCTTGATACTAGTTTCAATCTTTAGCATTTATATAATTAACCTTTCCCTCGGTCTGAAAGCAAACACGATATATTCTAAAATAATTATGATGGAGATGTCACAATAAAAATTATTAGGGTTTAAACTTCACCCCAACACAATCGGAAAAAAAAAGGTAAACTTACGCAGATTCTCCAGTCGCTGGCCTTGTTGAAACTCTGAGGGCGCTTGTCGAGCAGCGTTCCCCAGCAAGTTCTCGGAAGCATCCACAAGAACTGTCACGAAACCGGGCATCTGTTGTCAAAAGCCGAAAATCGATCGCACCAATATCAACACTTCCGAGCGATGTTTTTCTTGAAATGACTTCATCGGTGAAAAATATTAAACCCAATAGGTATTGGTGTGTAAGGACCTTTTTGCTACTGACGTAAGCAATGTGTTATGCCACGAGTTCAATTGAAACGGCATTTAGCAATTATTTACCCATGCAGTAGGCCTACACGCTCGGTGTACAAGTCCAATTTTGTCCAGTATATTCCAAAAAAAATACCTTTTTCTATTAAAGATCATACTTTGGCAACATACCTAAACAGAAATTTTACAGATTTTTCCTAACTTACAGGGTATAAAGATGGTAATGCTAGAAACTTACTGTTTAAATGTTTCTGCCTTAAAGGTAGTATCATACTTTGGTTTTTGTCAAAGAAGTACAGATCCATTGGCAAAAATATCAAGGACTATACAGTCACAGTCATCTGTGAACATTTCAGTTCCATGCGGTGCCCACTTTTTGAGAAAATCGTGAAAAACGGCCATAGTATTTCTCAAGTCTTTTCTCTTTTATTTTTGATCTTTTAAAAGATCAAAAACATTTTCGGTCGTTGTTTTTCTCATTTCTGGATAAATACACCATTTCAGGCGGAACAATTTTACCAGTAGGTTTCTACCAGCACCATCTTCATACCCTGAAAGTTATACGTAAATCTGTGAACATTTCTGTTTTGGTTTCTTACCAAAGTATGATTCTACCTTTACATGCTGTAAAAAAGTAATGGCCAAAAAAAAAAAAAACAGTTTTGATCACAGAAACCCATTTGAAAATTCCATGAGCGTTTTGACGGTATTTTCAAAAAGTGGGCACCGTATGGGACTGGGAATTTCACAGATGACTGTTACTGTATCTTCCTTGATATTTTTGGCCATGAATCTGCATTTTTTTTGGCAAACATCAAAGTATACAGGTTTTGTAAGCAACCATGTAATTAATTAAGCAGTGAATACGTTTGAAGCAGTCTGTTTAATTTTGATCTACTTACGCCATCCGTTCCATTCCAGGTATCTACGAAGTGGTCACTGAAAAGATTGTCCACCGTTTCCATGAAAGACTGACGATACAAAATACAAAATGAATGCAATGCATGAACACATTATTGTACACTAATTTATCAACAAAATAGATTAAGCTGCTAATATGAGGAGGGTCTGACGTTTCGATCCTACCAGGATGTTTGTCAAAGGTTAAAGGTACAATACATGATTGGTATAAAGGTCACAGGACTGCACTCATACTTTGTCTGATCAAACATGTACATGAAAAAATAAACCTGTGAAAATTTGAGCTCAATTGGACATCTGAGTAACGAAAAAATAGCGAAAACCCGACTCGATTTTTCTTATAAAACATGAAGAATAGTTTACTTTATGTTCCAAAAATCGTTCGGACGAAAAGACACAAAATCTTTCTTTTTTTGAGGCCTTGCAAATCCTCAGTTTGCTCCCTTTAAAATGGCTTGTAAACAAGAATAGACATAACGAAACTGTGATACTGTAATGTACATGATTATTATTTTGCCAAACAGAGAAGCAAAACCGTGACTATATAGTAGATGGGATGATCGGGCAACTTTACCCTGATCTGAAGTGCTTCTATAAAGCTGCGAACCTGCGAAGGTTTTTGTATGATTTTCCAGGGGGGCACGGGTTCGAATCCCGCTACAGTCGTTTCTTTTTTCTCAGGTTCATGCACCTTTCAATGACTTGAAATTTGAAATAAATCCAATCATCAAAATATTAATAACCACAAGGGAAACTTACTGAGCTTAAAGTCATTGAAATGTATACCAAAAAAAAAAATTGACTGGAGTGGGATTCGAACTGGCGACCTCATGAATACCTCCTGTATTCAGTAAAAAAAAAATTATTTTCAATGACTTTAAATTAATCTAGTTAGTTTCCCTTTGTTTTCCCTTTGATAATTTTCGGATTTAAATAAGGCCGTGTCCCACTGAAAAGTGAACAAAGAAAAATTGACTGGAGCGGGATTCGAACCGGCGACCTTATGAATATCTACTGTATTCAGTCAATTTTTCTTTTGAATGACTTTAAATTAATCTAGTTAGTTTTCCTTTGTTTTCCCTTTGATTATTTCGTTGTAAACTAATTTGTTAACACAATGCAATTGTATGAAAAAATCTTTGAGTGGTCTGGTACTGTTAGCCGCATTTGCAGTGCGCAGCCGCGTTGAGCGTCAGCATCACGTGACCAGCAATGCTCCGATCAGTGTATATGGATCTGTGCATGTGTTTATTATCAAATGAAAACAAATAATGCTTAATTATTTTTCAACTCACATCGGTGTATTCTGTGAGATTGACGTCATCCGGGATATCCGCGTTATCTTGTAACCATGCCAACATCGCCAGGAGTTTGCCCAAGTCAACGTCCGTCTGCGATGACGCCTCCCTGACGTCATCAACAGTCGTCGAATCTGGCAAACAAACAAACTAACAGAACAGAGGTTAGTAGGTTTTGAAGCCTTGCATGGTGGAAGTCACGTAATAAGGAAAGGTTTGCGGAGGCACCATGTATAATCTCTTTTAATGGATGTGGTTCTGAAAAGAACCGGTGAGAAGTTGTCCTCGACGTTTCGGCCAGTGTACTCTGGCCGTCCTCAGGAGAGTGTGTGGGCCGTCCTCACAAACTGAGGACGGCCAGAGCACACTGGCCAGACGTACGTCGAGAACACTTCTCACCGGTTCTTTTCAGAACCACATCCATTTAAAGAGATTATACATGGTGTCTCCGCAAACCTTTCCTTATTGAGGTTTATGTAATCATACAATCGTCGCAAAACTAACTAGATGTGTTTGTTGACAAACACTGAGCTGTTTCGCGTATGTCTTTATAAATAATATGAAAAACAAACATGAACGCAATTGTCCCAGTACAGAGAAATTGCGGTGTTTTAATTGTCGTAAACAACTATAAGGAGCGTCGTCACTCGTCCATAAATATACATATAGATACATGTACATGTACATACACACGACCATGAGAAACACAGAAATGGCAGAGTCTACTATATGCCAGGGCGCAAAGAATAAATGTATGGTTGTGCATGGGCGGTGGAAACAGCAAAATGACTGATTTTCTAGCTCGTCGTACTACGTTTACATGAACCCAATTGACCCACTACTATGGATAGCCATATCAGCGGTCCAAGAATTTCCAAGGCCCGTGTTGTGTGTTATGTTTGACTCTAAATGGCAAAATTAATGATTAAAAAAAAATCAATAAAAAATCAATCGATGACGTCATCGTGACGTCACTTCACATTAGGGATACTAGTACCATTTCCTACCTACCCACCAAGTTTCATTTCGATCGGATATTCGCTGCTATGTGTTTCTGTGAAAAAATGGCAAAATTAATTATTCAAAAATCAATAAAAAATCAGCCGATGACGTCATCGTGACGTCACTTCAGATTTAGGATACTAGTATCATTCCCTACCTATCCACTAAGTTTCATCACCATCGGATATTCCCTTATATGTGAATCAGAATATCGGCTTTTTGATGACGTCATCATGACGTCACCACTTTTTGGTATTTTGTGGCATATGCCTATAACCTAACAAACATTTTACCGAAAGAATTTCGAAATTGCGATTTGTCGTTCAGGAGATATAAAGAAAAGGTCCAAAAATTGAATAATTCGTATAAAATCACATGATGACGTCATCAACACGTGACTGCAATTTTTGTCTATAACACGTCCACATATACTTACATACCAAGTTTGAGCGGCATCGGACTTGCCGTTCCGGAGATAAAGAGCCTTAAAATTTGCACTTTTATGATGACGTAATTGTGCACGTGATGACGTCACGATGACGTACTTACGCGGGACACTATTCGGGGTGGTGGTCTAACTATGTGCCAAGTATGAAGTTGATCGGAATTCGCATAATGGTAGAAGTGACTTGTATAAAATCCCTGTGTTATGTCTATGGGAAAAAAGTGGAATAAAAAAAACTAGAGGTTATGGCTGTTTTGCAAACAGCACATAAGGCTTTTCCGGATATGATATAAATTGGAGAATTGTGTCACCAAGAAAGACCTTCCCTAACATTGATATTTGAGAACAGAATCATGATCCTAGCTCTTACCACTTTTAAATGACGAGCTACTTCCTGTTTCACCGGAAGTAGAGGTCACAGAGGTCAAGCAATGTGTCACAAAGAAAGACCTTGACTAACATTGATATTTGGCGAAAGAATCGTGATCCTAGCTCTTACCACTTTTAAATGAGGAGCTACTTCCTGTTTGACCGGAAGTAGAGGTCACAGAGGTCAAGCGATGTGTCGCAAAGAAAGACCTTCCCTAACAATCACTTTTGGTGAAAGAATCATGATCATAGCTCTTACCACTTTTAAATGAGTAGCTACTTCCTGTTTGACCGGAAGTAGAGGTCACAGAGGTCAAGCAATGTGTCACAAAGAAAGACCTTGCCTAACATTGATATTTGGTGAAAGAATCATGACCCTAGCTCTTACCACTTTCAAATGAGGAGCTACTTCCTGTTTGACCGGAAGTAGAGGTCACAGAGGTCAAGCAATATGTCACAAAGAAAGACCTTGACTAACATTGACATTTGGCGAAAGAATCATGATCCTAGCTCTTACCACTTTTAAATGAGGAGCTACTTCCTGTTTGACCGGAAGTAGAGGTCACAGAGGTCAAGCAATGTGTCGCAAAGAAAGACCTTCCCTAACATTGACATTTGGCGCAAGAATCAACTTTATATCTCAAACGGTCGATTTTTTGTTGATTTTTAAATATTTTGATTATTAAATTTAAATTGCTTGTAATTTGACACCTGATGACGTCATGATGACGTAATTTACCGGGACACAACTAGGGTATATGGACTTACTTTAGACCAAGTTTGATTAAGATTGGCTCTTTTAAAAATACCAAAGTCGAACGTAGAACAATTTGTGTGCAAATCCTATGGGATTTGAGGAGAAGAAAAAGAAGAAAAAAAAAAAAAAATCTGAACAAAAATAATACCTTTTCCGATTAAAATCGGAAAAGCCAACTAGAAGTTTGTCTGTCAACTGACAGAGCAAATGACTTTTTCGCCTTTTCTTAATTCTAAATTGTTGGTAGGTAAAATAACGTCCATTCAGAAATATGTTTACAATCTGGCCGCTTAATAAATTGGTAAATAAATGTTTATTGTGAAGCAATTGCCTAAAACATAGTCACATAATATCATTGAAGAGATTGATAATGTCATCGATCAAATTATTAAAAGCCACATTTTTTACATATTTTTTACGATACATATTGTACAAAGTTACCATATTCCTGGCTTTTATGTACATGATTGTATCCAGTTGGACTTAAAAGATTTCTTCATCATATCATTGGGAAATGGAATGTGAAGTTTAATGATTGAAGGTTGTGTCGCGTGATTATGGTGGCTTTATTGCAGTTTTTCATATCACTTCATCCCGACTTTATTATTGGACATAGATTTTTTGTCATAATTGGTATTTGATGTTTTCCCTTTGAGGATCTGTTAAATGACACATTATGACGTCTTGAAAATATAATTTTTTTATATGCCATTGGAAATTCCAATGTACTTTTCCCGACGTTTACACAATCGTATAGGCCTCTGCCATGGAGTTTAATTTTTATCAGCTTTATATGGTTGAATCGTGTGCAGAATTTTGGCCCTTAAATTCGTTTGCAAGCCACCGTGCACATAAAACATAAAAGTATGGTGACACCCTATGGCGTAAAATAATGTCTTTGGCACAAAATCCGGCTTAAAACAAGACTATAGTTTATGGCGTCCTCAAACTTGGGCGGCCAAATGTTGCAAAATATTTGTTTTTGTTGTCAGAATATGCGACCAAATTCAACAGATTTGCAAGCTTTCCATATCTGTACAAATACATACCACCATTGTTTGTGTTGTGTTGTTGGCATTCAGCAATATGTTTAAACGTTTATGGAATGTTTTGTACAAATTTGTGATGGGTTTGCTTGGCTTTCATGGCTCGCCATATTTTCCGCCAGATTGATTGGCACATAAACCGAGGCGCGATTTTTTTTCCTATACCGTTCCGGCAGGCCAATAGAGGGCTCCCTTCGGGGCTGTGACGTTGCAAAAGAAAGGGCCTGTGTCATGGCCTGTGTGCGATTCATGTAAACTGACTAACGCACATTGTGTACGTGAAGTTAGACTGCTTTCCGTCCCAAGTTCGTGTGACGTACAGAATGGAGATCTGCGTCACTGATCAAGGTGTACGGGAGTCAAGGTACGTATACGTGTTCCTATTCGGTCGTGCTAGTTACAGCTTGTATCTTAGAGAAGCTGCGTCGGTCTTAAACCCTGTCTTAACAATATCGATTGCGCTATACTACAGCTTGGAAGGGAACAATCTACTCACAGTGTATGATTATTGACGACGCGAAGTGAGTAAGGTGGAATGGTTTATAACATCAAAATATTTGCGTTTTGTTTTGTTTATTGTGAGTTTTGTGACGTTAATTCATAATTTAACATATTTCCAATCAAGTGTTTGTGGAAAGAATTCCACTGATGACCATTACGGAAACAGGATTATATCCTCCAAGAGTCAACTTATTGGATACAAATTATGATGAACTTCAATCTCAGGTGTGGAAAACTTGGGTAGCATATCTGAAAAGTGAGTTTTACAGGGTTTTTTACCTACAAATTGTACACTTCCAATACAGCGGTGCCATTTTGCTCAAAACGCCCTCTATTGGTTCCATAGAGTTGTGCACAAATAATGGTCATCAGTGGAACTCTTTCCTTTAGTAGGCCTACTAGTACTAGGCCTAGGCGCAGGCTCTTCGTTAGGCATATGTATTATTTATGTGCATGTGACTAACCTACGTACATGTACTGTACATGTAAACAAACTATGCAACGTTAGTAAAAAGCAGGCCTGTGTAATGTCAGATGTAGACGAGGTACATTGTTGTTGTTTTTTTTATGAAGCTCGCAGTAGGAGTTTTGCTTGTGATATTTGTGCAAGTTATACTATTTGGGGTTAGTGTCTTTTACGCCACCCATATTATTTTCAGTATTTATTTAGACAGTAACACTCACAGTTAGCTTCTTCTGTTCAAAAATGAGATTTGTTACTTTAACCAAATTTATTCATGGGTCCTGTAAACCCTAAAATGAACATATTTTGGCAATATGTCTGTGAAAAAAAGTAAAAAACCCAGTTTCTTACCCAAATGAATACTGAAAAATATATGGGTGGCGTAAAAGACACTAATGCCCTATTGAGTATTATTATACTAGTTAAACTCATAGGCATAACCGACAGCTTCAATGATAATTAATAATACTTAATACTAGTGTATACTAAGGCCAAGGGTAGGGCTAAGGTAAGCATTGCTTATTGGGGAGTAATTGCAGAATCCCGTCACTAAAAAACCCTGTGCATAAAACATATGAGTGGCCAAGAACGACATTGTACACTGGTTCAATGAGGGAGAGGTGAGAGGCGGGGTATTTTGCAAGTGAGCCCCAGGTAGTTACTTATTCTATAATAGGGGTAGGTAGCCTAGGCGTATAACATTGATCTGACAGCATATTTTGAAAATGTTTAAAAAGAATGATCTCAGTCGTCGTTACGTCACTTCTTGTGTAAGCACAATATAAGTGCACACTAGGGCATTGTGTTACAATATATTTGTTTTCAAGCCAGCTACATTGTCAAGCATTGTTCAATGACCTCAGGTCATCGGTCACTCGTGAAAAACCAGGATGTGCGACTGAGAGAATTATTGTCTAAGTTTATTATTCTGAGTAAGGCCTAATAATTCCGTGATTAATAAATATAGTGTTGAAATGATATTGCCTACGTGCCCCATATAATGGTTTATGCTGATACCTTGAACAGAAAAAACCTGTGCAAATTGAATGGGATTATGTACTATTTGAAGGAATAAAAAAAAGATTGTATCTATCATGGTTGATTTTTAAGTGTTTTTTTTTTTCAAGAAATAAATGTTTTTTCCACTGTAACTTTCGGTCTGATGACGTCATCAATCTAAATCTTGGCACCATTGTTGTCTGGTTAGAGGTCGTCATAAGTGTTCTAGAAACCTTCAGATTGAGGAAGATCATCAATTTTATGAATTATTTCAAGTAAAAACAACCTTTGTCAAAAGTGGGGAATTGGTTACCGGTGATTGTTACTTACATGTAAGTAACGGTGCCAATTTCATTAATGCTTTAGTTGAACAATTTTAATTTTTATTTTTGTTTGGAATCTGAAGAACTGTAATGAACACATGTACAAGTATGTTCAGTCCAAATATCAATACTATATTATGCATGTACCGGTATATGTATGCATTGTACATGTATAAACATCAAACATGTCATTGAATTTTGTTGAAATGGTTCCATACATAGATGTCATTTGATTCCCTGTGTACAGATAGACTGGTGTACATAAAAAAAGGAATATTAAAACAAAATATGAACATGATATTTGTTCCGATGATTGTTGTGTAGTCACATGTTGATGTATTCTTGTTTGTTTTTGTTTTTGTTTTTTGCAGAAGATGGTCAAGACTGTAAAGAAACCTGCAGGCCAGGGTGTCTCCTGGTGTTGGATTCCTTCCCTGAAGTTGGCACCTCTTCAGGGAAGACACATGCCTAATAGGCATTGTGCAAACCAGCTGGCACACAAACAGCGTGTGTTCGTACTCCGAGATTTTGTGGGTCAGTGTACTCGCAGTTCTCATTACGAGGGTACTGGGAGCAGTGTCTCCTTCAGCTGGATTGAGGCTTATCAAAGGTGTAACTATGGTTTGAGCAGCGGCTTTATTAGCTTTTTGAGTAGCAATCTGTTGAGGCTTAATCTGAGGCTTAATGATCAAAAATCAAGAAAGTGTGCAGAGATGCACCATGCGGCTCTATTGAGGCTTAATCTGAGGCTTGATGATGAACAATCAAGAAAGAATGCAGAGAAGGACAATGAGGCAGGAATGAAGAAGAGGAAGATAAGTAAAAGGAGTATCAAGCATAAAGTAAGTAGTCACAAAGCAGTGGACAAGTTGAAGAGAATGAGTAAGACATGTTGTAGCAGGAATGGGGTTTTGGAGTGTGTTGTGGAATATTGTAAAGATGAAAGGAAAGTGTCCAAACCAAGTGAAAAGAAAACAAGAAGATACGAACAGAGGCAAAGCTTGAGAAGGCGAAGAAATGGTAAATTAATTGAATTATATGTCAGTAAGGAAGAGAGAGAGAAGCGTAAAGATATGCAGCAAAACATTCAAAGTCACACAAGAAGAAGTCTGATGTATGTTATCAAGAAGTTGGATAAGCAGAAAGATACAAGGAAAGATAGCAAGAATGTAAGGGTAGATGGGGTATTGAATCAGAAGAAAACTAAATGCAAGTGGTCCAATAGTGGAAGAGACAGTAAATCAGAACATAAATTACATAAGAAAAGTTCTGCCAAGGAGATCAAGGTCAAGAACACAGCTCATTGTGTGGAAGAAACAAAACTTACTTCATGTTGGCTATGTGATCAAGTGATATATGCAAGTGGAGTAGATAGAGTTGTGAAATGTGATACTTGTTGTACCTGCTATCATGTGACATGTGCTGGATTTTTGAGAACAATGTTAACCCTAGGAAGTAAATCACTGTCATGGCTATGTTCAAAGTGTGGTAGATGTTCTTACACTGATTGTTTGTTATTTGATTTTGGTATTCCAGTAGATGAAAACAAGTTTGAGATGGACGATGTACCTGTTATTGCTGTATCAAATCCAGAACATGATTCATATTTGGAAGATCATGATGACTGCTTGAACCTGAATGAACATGAAGGTGAGACACAAAAGGGTATCATTCCAAAAGGGTATGTGAAAGAGCAGATAGTTGCGCAATCTGGTGGATATTCACTAAGGAGCAAGACAAAAATGGACAGTCAGAGTACTTCTAATAGTGACAAGCAAGCTGCAGTGGATAAAGAGGTTAAAAAGAAGAAAACATCACGGGTCTCTGCCAGAAATAGTGGAACAGCTAGTGATGCTAGTATGAATCAAACATGTTCAGAGGAAATAACCAGTTGTAAATATACACTAAGAAGTAGGAAAGTAAAAATGGGGAATGTTGATGAACAAGATAGATGTAGTAATGAGAAAATGAAGTCGAAAAGAAAACATGAAGAAAATGGACAAAGTAGTTGTATGGATAATGAGAGTAGGAAGAAAGTAAGAAGTCATTCACACAGAATAGTTAATTCTGGCATGAACACTTTGAAGACAGACAATCATGATGATGTAGAGATTTGTAAACATATCAGTATTGTTCAAGGAAGTTTCCATCAAGGTCATCAGAGATTTGCTGAACTGGCTGGGAGACAGTGTGTTTGCATGAGCTTATGTGGAATTCTTTATAGCCAAATCAAGACTTTGAAAATGTGGTGTTTGAAAGATATGGATTTTGTGTTAAATACTGGAAATGAATTGTACAGATATTTGTGTCATAGTTCAACAATGATGAATGAATATTTATTGATAAGTGAATTGCCGGATGAAATTGATGCATTTGGTAAAATGTTCCATGTGAAAGTTCATGAATCTATTTCTGGTACAATTGGAGAGGCATCTCTGACTGAATTTAATATGATTTCACTGAATAGAGGAATAGAGCAGACCGTTCAGAAATACGGTGCATGTTTTATTTGTTTCCATGGAAATACCTTTGTTGTAATTTCTCAGGATGGAATGTATTTTATTTTTGATTCACACTCTAGAAATGAGCAAGGGCATCAAGATAGCGAAGGCAAAAGCTTGCTGAAATGTGTGTCATCGTGGAAAGGTGTATACAGGTATTGTGTTGAACTTGCAGAATCTATGAATTTGAGTGATACTGAACAATATGAAATAACAGGAGTCTCAATATGGATTGATGATGATAAAGATTATGAATGTCATGATATTGATGAAAGTGTTAATAGAGTGGATTTACACACCGATATCAAAAATGCAGAAGACAGTGGAAGTGATGTAGAAATAGTAGGAATAAATCATCCAACCAATTTGAAATTTGCTCCGCTAACTGATAATAATAGGAGAGCATTGTGTCAGAAATTGGGTTTGATTAAGATTTGTTTGGGAAGTGAGGATAATATTGTACAGTGTGATAACATGGGTCGACCTGATTGTGTTAAGAGAATTCAAGGTGATGGGAATTGCTTTTTTAGAGCTGTATCCTATGCTGTATCTGGATCTGAAAGTAATCATATGCAACTCAGAAATATGACTGTGAATCACTTATTGGAAAATTCCGCTAGATTCCAATGGTTAATAAGAGAGGAATACACAACAGTGCAAAATTATGTAAGTAGATCAGCAATGTTGAACATTGGTACATGGGCTACTGAAGTAGAAATCATGGTCATGGCTCACTTATTGAATGTGGTTATATATACATACAGTGTGGATAGATGGTACATGTTTACTGGTATGTTATCTCGTGGTCATGGATTATCAGAATCAGGTATTTATTTGTATCACAGAGGACAGGTTCATTATGATGTAGTTAAGAGTGTTCATGAGTTAATCACTGAATCAATTGAGAATATTTCTAGACATTGTACTGACCAAATACCAATAACTAATACTAATAGTAGCTGTGATAATGTGAAGAAGACAGACTCAGAATTAGAGAAGCCAAAGCATTGCCATAAGAAACAACGTAAACGTGTCAATTATAGAATGAGATGCAAACTGCAAAGAGAGAAAGCCAGAGAAAACTATAAAAAAATGACTGAAGAGAAAAAGTCTTCTAATGTTAAAGGAATGAGTTATGCAGCCAGAAAGAAACAGAAATATCATAAGGATGTAGCGTATAGAACCAACAAAAAAATGAATTCAAGACTAAAATATCAAAATGATAATATGTACAGAGAGAAGAAGCTTACAAATACTAAGTTGAGGTATCAGGAAGATGATGTACATAGACAAAGAAAGGTCCGCAATGTTAAGATAAGGTATCAGGAAGATGATGCACATAGACAAAGGAAGGTTTATCATGCCAAGAATAGATATCGGGAAGATGATGTACATAGACAACAAAAGGTCCGCAATGTCAAGAATAGGTATCAGGAAGATGATGTACATAGACAACAAAAGGTCCGCAATGTCAAGAAAAGGTATCAGGAAGATGATGCACATAGACAAAGAAAGCTGTATCACGATACAATGAAGTATAAAGAAGATGATGCTTATAGAAAAAGAAAGATTACAAGTGCAGAAAACAAATATCATGGAGATGTGAAAAACAGGGCAAGAATCCTGAATGCCTTGAGAACCACTTATTACAATGATGATGTATACAGACAAAAGAAAATTGATATAGCAAAGAAGAAGTATCATTCCAAAGCAGCATATAGAAATGCTCTTATTCAGTCAATAAAAAAGAAATATTTTTGTAATTTGAATTATAGGAGAAAAGTGAGAAATTATCAGACGTTCAAATATTGTGTTGATGCTGGATATCGCAACAACTTGAAGCGTACAAATATGTTACGGAGGATGAGACGTAAGAAGATGGCTTGCATTATGAAGAATGTAATGATGAATTGGAAGAAAGAAATTTCTACAGGACCTGAGTATACATGTGCTGTTTGTTGTAAACTTTTATTCAAGAATCAAGTCATAAGATGTAACAAAGACAAGTACAGTAATGCTGAATGTTTATCTGAAAATTATCTTGCTTCATATTTGTGGATCTGTTACACATGCCATAGGAAATTACTCCAGAAGAAAATACCTGCAGAAAGTTGGATTAATAATTTGAAATTGGTTGACATTCCTAAGGAGTTGAGATGTTTGAATATATTAGAAGAACATTTGATTTCAATTAATATCCCATTTGTCAAGATGCTTGCATTGCCAAGAGGAGGGCAGCATGGTGTTCATGGTCCAGTTGTATGTGTGCCATCAAATATAACAAATACACTAACGGCATTGCCAAGATGTAATAACACTAATGAGTTAATCAGAGTTAAGTTGAAGAGAAAATTATCTTATAAAGGATATTATCAGTATCAACTAGTGAACAGGAATAATGTTGAAAATGCATTGCATTATCTTAAGGAGAATAATATTTGGTACAAAGACATTGAAGTGAATGATGAGTGGGTAAATCCATTATTGGAGAATGATGATGAATTAGAAGAAGAAAATACAACAGAAGCTTCAGAGGAGGAGTCAGATGGAAGTGATGATGAAACAAATGACCGTTTGTGTGGTATTGCTTTGGATACATGCTTACAACCTGTAGATATTGGACAAGAAATACTTGATCAACATTTTGATGATGTTCTTAATATAGCACCTTGTGAAGGAAATAATCCTGTTAGAGTGTTGATGGAAGAAGGTAATGAGGCTAAATGTTTCCCTGCATTGTTTCCATCTGGAAATCCAATCTTTAATGATGATCGACCAGTGGCTATTACACTATCAAGATATTTTCTAAATAGATTGATGAATGCTGATAATAGATTTGCAAAGAATATTCAGTACATCTTTTATGCACAGTATCTGTCCGAAATTCAAAATGTAATGTCAAAAGTTTCAATTGCAATGCGTCAAAGTTCTGGAAGAAATAGAAATATTGCTAAATTGGGAGCTGGAATGATTAAAAATAAAGAGCAGTTGAATGAAATTTTGCAGTCTGACAGTGGTTACAAATTCTTGAAACCAATTAGAGGTACACCACCCTATTGGCAATCAGCCCAGAGAGATGTTATGGCTATGATTAGACAACTTGGAATACCAACATGGTTTTGCTCATTTTCTGCTGCTGATATGAGATGGCCTGAAGTTATAAATACACTACTGAGGCAACAGGGAGATTTAAGAAATATTGAAGATTTGGATTGGAATGAAAAATGCTTGATATTACGAAGTAATCCTGTGACTGTAGCAAGAATGTTTGATCGGAGATTTCATACATTTCTGAAGAATGTCATTTTGTCACCTGCGAATCCTGTTGGAAAGGTCAAAGATTATTTTTATAGAGTTGAATTTCAGCAAAGAGGCTCTCCACATACTCACTGTTTATTTTGGATTGAGAATGCTCCTCAAATTGAAGTAGATACAGATAATGAAGTTACAACATTTATTGATAGATTTGTTAGTTGCAAGTTGCCATCAAAGGAAGAAGATGAGGAATTGAATGATATTATAAGTCATGTTCAGATGCATAGTAAGAAACATTCTAAATCTTGTAAAAAGAAGGGAACAGAGTGTAGATTCAACTTTCCAAGACCTCCATCTGTCAGAACTTTCATAACAAAACCAACTCCAGCAACTAATTATGCAGTCAATAATAAGAATTCTTATAAAGGAGAGAATGAATTTGATAATGATAATGACCTTGATGGAAATGATTGCAGTGTTAGTGATTGTACTGAGGATATAGATGAATATACATGCATTGATGACAATGAGAGAGGTAAAAGAAATAATAGAAAGAAGCTTGATCAAGCAAAAGCATTACTGAAATCTGTTTGGGAAGCTATACAAAATGAGAACAATGCAAACATGTCAACCATAGAGCTGTTCAAAAGTATCAATATTACACAAACTGATTTTAAGAAGGCTCATGATCTTTTAACTACAAAGCATGGTATAATAATGAAAAGAGAACCTCAAGATGTTTGGGTTAATCAATACAATTCTGATTTGATAAGATGCTGGAATGCTAATATGGATATTCAATTTATTTGTGATGAGTATGCATGTGCAGGTTATGTTGTTTCTTACATGTCTAAATCTGAGCGTGAGATGAGCCAGCTATTATCAAATACACAAAGTGAAGCAAGGAAGGGTAATATGGATGCCAAGAGTAGTATGAGGGAACTTGGATGTGTATACTTGCATAATCGTGAGGTATGTGCTCAGGAAGCAGTGTTTCGTGTTTGCAGTTTGCGATTAAAAGAAGGCTCAAGAAAAGTGGAGTTTATTCCTGTTGGAGAGAATCCAGTAAGAATGAGTTTGCCATTGAGTGTCATTCAGAAGAAATCAGAAGATGATGAAGATATATTTATGACAAGTCGAATTGATCGTTATAAAGCAAGACCGGATAGTGATACATTTGAAAACATGTGCCTTGCAACGTTTTCTTCACATTATAGAGTAATTTATAATGCAAAGACATGTAAGAAATCAAGAGAATCACGAATATTCACTTTGAAAAATGGTTTGGGTCACATACAGAAACGTACACGAACTGAAGCAGCAGTCATAAGATATCCACGGTTTTCAACAACCAAATACCCTGAAAAATTCTACCATAGTTTACTACAGTTGTTCCTTCCATATCGCCTAGATGCTCAATTGAAGCCAGAACAGTTTGAGACTTATGAAGACTTTTATACAAATGGAGCTGTTTCTTTAAATGGTGAAATGGTATCAGTTAGTGTAACAGTTGAAAGTAATCGGTCCAAGTATGAGAAGAATGTTGAGAAGCTTGAAGCAGCAGAAAATTATCTAGAAAAATTTGGTGTACATGAGGATGCATGGGCTTTGATTTGTCCAGCAACTGAGCAAGAAAGACTTGAATGTAAAGAAGAAAGAAAACAAGTTGAAGATGATGATGAAGAATGTGCTATTCCAGATTTGCAATCAAATAACAAAGAAAAAAAATATAATATTGAACCACATCCTGCTAAGATATCAAAGCAAGATGCATTGCCTTTATTAAGATCATTAAATGTACAGCAGAAGAAGGTTTTTAACAAGATTCGCAATTGGTGTTTAGAAAAGATTAATGGAGGAAATCCTGAACCATTTCATGTATTTCTCACTGGTGGAGCTGGAACTGGGAAAAGCCATTTAATAAAGTGTATATATTATGAAGCAACACGATTATTTTCAAGAATGAATTATAATCCTGACAATGAATCTGTATTAATTACTGCACCTACTGGAGTTGCTGCTTTTAATATCAATGGAAGTACAATTCACAGTGCATTGTCAATTCCTACAGATGCAAGATTGCCTTATCAACCTCTTGGTGATGAGAAATTGAATACCTTAAGAGCTACACTGCAAGATATTCAAATTATGATTATTGATGAGATATCAATGGTTGATCATAAGATGCTTTGTTATATTCATGGGCGCCTACGTCAAATAAAGCAAATTAGAGATGATAGCAAGGTTTTTGGAAATATCAGTATTTTAGCTGTTGGTGACTTCTATCAATTGCCCCCAGTAAAAGGAAAGGCTTTGTATAACATGAATGTAACAGTAGATCTGTGGAATGATTACTTTCAGAAAATTGAATTAACAACAATTATGAGACAGAAAGAAGATGTCCAGTTTGCAGAAACTTTGAATAGATTACGTGTAAGATCCAAGCAGGATAAAATACAGAATGAAGATGTAGCAATATTACAATCACGAGAGACAGGAGAAGATTGGGATGATGCATTACATATATTTCCATGTAACAAACAAGTGGATGAATATAATTTGAAAATGTTGTTTGCAAAGTGTACTGAATGTATATGTATTTTATCAAATGATTTCCAGAGAGATACGGGTAATAGTAAGAAAAGTGGAGGACAGAAAGCACCAAAGAAAGCAATTTATACCAATTTACCAGAGTCATTATGGCTAGGCATCGGTGCAAGAGTCATGCTAACCAAAAATATTGATGTTTCAGATGGACTTGTTAATGGAGTAATGGGAACTGTGTGTGCAATTACAATGTTACCAGATAATTCTTCTCCAAAATGTGTGCATATTCATTTTGACAATAACAATATTGGAATGAAATTGAAAAGGAAATGTCAATCACCAGTGAATGATGAGACTGTTATAATTGAGAGAGCTGAAGAAAATATGACAAAAAAGTGGATACGACGTCAATTTCCTATTAAATTAGCATGGGCTTGTACAGTACACAAAGTTCAAGGATTGACAACTAAGAAGGCAGTAGTGTCATTGAAACGTACATTCTCATCAGGTCAAGCTTATGTTGCAATGAGTCGAGTAACATCACTTAATGGACTAATAATTGAAGGCTTTGATGAAAAGTATATATATTGCAATAGATCAATTCATGCTTCATTGAGTAACATGTCACATTTTATTGATGAAAATAATGAAAGCACAGAACCCTTACAGGATACAGTAATCATGATGCATAATATTCAAGGATTGAAGGAACACTTTGAAGACCTAAAATGTAACAGAGATTTTATAGCATCAGATTTCATTTGTTTAGCAGAAACATGGATTGATGATGAGTTATGCAGTGACACAGATTTAACAGGATATAAATGTTATCATCAGATCAGAAGTATTTCATATAATGATTCAAGCAGCCTAACACACAATCTGCAACAACAGTGTCATGGAGGTGTAGCTGTATATGTGAAGAGGAACAGGACTTGTAGTAGACTAAGATTAGATGTCATGAATATTGAGTATATTGCATTACAGGTCATTTCTGAAATTTCGTTTTGTTTAGTGATAATTTATCGTCCAGCATCATATTGTATCAAGACATTTATCAATAATTTTGATCATCTCCTTGATGAAATTCACAGAGTGTCCAACAGATGCATCATATTGGGTGATTTCAATGAAGATATTTCAAAAGGAAGTTCACATGTTGAAATATTAATGCGAATCAAAGGCTATGGGCAATATGTTACAAATACAACAACTGAAGGTGGTACTTTGATTGATCACGTGTATGTTAGACATTTGGATCATGTACAGGCTGATGTAATTCCTACATACTACAGTTACCATGAAGGCATTAGAATCACAATGAGAAATGATGTACACCTATGAGTCACCTGCAAGTGGATATATCATGAGTAAACTTTCATTGCTGGAAATCAGTGTCATCTAAAACCATCAAATACCTTGTGGACCTAGTGACTATTATTCTTATTGCTACCCTCATGGCTGGAAGTCAGTATCATCTAAAGCCCTTTAATTCCTTGCGGACCTAGTGACTATTATTCTTATTGCCACCCTCATGGCTGGAAGTCAGTATCATCTAAAGCCCTTTAATTCCTTGTGGACCTAGTGACTATTATTCTTATTGCTACCCTCATGGCTGGAAGTCAGTGTCATCTAAAGCCCTTTAATTCCTTGTGGACCTAGTGACTATTATTCTTATTGCTACCCTCATGGCTGGAAGTCAGTATCATCTAAAGCCCTTTAATTCCTTGTGGACCTAGTGACTATTATTCTTATTGCTACCCTCATGGCTGGAAGTCAGTGTCATCTAAAGCCCTTTAATTCCTTGCAGACCTAGTGACTATTATTCTTATTGCTACCCTCATGGCTGGGAGTCAGTGTCATCTAAAGCCCTTTAATTCCTTGCGGACCTAGTGACTATTATTCTTATTGCCACCCACATGGCTGGAAGTCAGTGTCATCTAAAGCCCTTTAATTCCTTGCGGACCTAGTGACTATTATTCTTATTGCCACCCACATGGCTGGAAGTCAGTGTCATCTAAAGCCCTTTAATTCCTTGCGGACCTAGTGACTATTATTCATATTGCAACCCTCATGGCTGGAAGTCAGTGTCAATATATAGCCCTCAAATTCCTATCACCTTCCTTGTGGACCCACATGGCTGGAAGTCAGTGTCATCTAAAGCCATCACCTTCTCTGTGGACCTAGTCACTATTATTGCCAACCTCATGGCTTGAACTCAGTGTCATCTAAAGCCATCACCTTCTTTGTGGACCTAGTGACTATTATTGCCACCCTCATGGCTTGAAGTCAGTGTCATCTAAAGCCAATACCTTCCTTGTGGACCTAGTGGCTATTTTTGCCACCCTCATGGCTGGAAGTCAGTGTCATCTAAAGCCATCACCTTCCTTGTGGACCTAGTGGCTATTATTGCCACCCTCATGACTGGAAGTCAGTGTCATCTAAAGCCATCACCTTCCTTGTGGACCTAGTGACTATTATTGACACCCTCATGGCTGGCAGTCAGCTAAAGCCATCACCATCCTTGTGGACCTAGTGACTATTATTACCACCCTCATGGCTGGAAGTCAGTGTCATCTAAAGCCATCACCTTCCTTGTGGACCTAGTGGCTATTATTGCCACCCTCATGACTGGAAGTCAGTGTCATCTAAAGCCATCACCTTCCTTGTGGACCTAGTGACTATTATTGCCACCATCATGGCTGGCAGTCTGCTAAAGCCATCACCATCCTTGTGGACCTAGTGACTATTATTACCACCCTCATGGCTGGAAGTCAGTGTCATCTAAAGCCATCATCTTCCTTGTGGAGTTTGTGGACCTAGTGACTATTATTGCCACCATCATGGCTGGCAGTCAGTGTCATTTAAAGCCATCAACTTCCTTGTGGACCTAGTGACTATTATTGCCACCATCATGGCTGGCAGTCAGCTAAAGCCATCACCTTCCTTGTCGACCTACGGACTATTACTGCCACCCTCATGGCTGGCAGTCAATGTCAGCTAAACCCACTATCATTTTTGAGTTTCTTCAAATGAATGAATTCAATGTATTTCCGTCATTATGGATATGATTGATGTGTGACATGAAGCAACATTGTTAGTAGTTGGTATCAACTAATGCTATCATTGTTCAGCATTTCGACTGCATGGTGAAGGATTTTTGCTCATCAATATGAGAACCCGGGCAGGCAATGTTATTTTAGAGTATCTTCTTCATTGTGAATATTGCCATCATTTATCAGCATGACATAGTGTCAGTGTCATCAAGTGTACAGTCATCAGTATCCTTGCACATATTTAATCTTGTCTTCATTATTATGAGTAAGATTCAGTCATTGTCTTGCAGAAGACTGGACTGTAAGCTGCTGTACTTGCATTGTTAACATTAGTCTTGATAAACCATACATAGATTATATTTGTAACATTCAAAATATTGCATTTTAATCATAATGGTGTCAGACAAATTGTTTTGTTTTACCTGGATCTTTAACATCATTTCAAATACATGTAGCTATCAGTCAGCATGAACAACAGATTGGTTGACCCTTCCTGATTTGACTGATGACAATAACCAAGCCACCATCAGTTGTTGGTTAGTATCTGGTAAAACAAAAATAACTTCTACTTGTCCAAATATGTTTAGTATTGTATTTTTATTGAGATGACTTCTGATATGCTAAGTTGGAGGTGCCTCAGACAGCAGTTGCCCAGACCTGTCATACTACAGAGAAATGTTTGTGTTTGGAAACCTGAAAGATTCATATTTGGAACATAACAAGTTCTGCAGTATCACATACACTTTCATATTTCTCCTTAACCAAGCAACCATAAAAAATGTATCAATCTCTTATCTTTTTTTTCCCTCCCCTTTTTGTTTTTGTTTTCCCTTTTATTAGGTCAACAGATTTTCCTTGCTGGTGTCTTTTCAAGACAGTTCTTGAAGGGTCTTTCGTACAATACGTGTCTAAAGATAAACTACTTGGGTGAGTGAATGAGTGCAGAAATTCAACCTTTTTTGGATTGAAATAAAGCCAAGAAGGGATAGTTGCCACTTTTCAGGATATTGCTCTTGGTCATGATTTGCACACTGGAAATGATTTCTAGCATTCAACAGTCTATTGCAAACTCCACTAATATTCAATCTTGAGAAATTGCATTATATTATGTTTGTACAGTATTACATTTTCCATTAATGTTAAAACCTCTTTGCCAAAAACTCCATACAGTGATGTTATTGTTTTTCCTTTCATAACCTTGCTCCATAGTAACTCATCAGTGGAAGTTTTGCAAAAGAAAAATATTCTGCAATCATGTCAAAATTGAGACATGTCATTATTGAAATGTCCAAATGTATTTAATTTTTCACATACATGCAGATACCAACTTAAGAGCCAGTTGACTGCCTAGCTTCTCATCAACAGCTGAAGATCGGACTCTTCCTTCTTGATAATGTCTCTGCATTATTCATTCTTCTCATAAAATGGCCTCCTTGGAGTTGTTATCACAACTGGAAAATGTATGGAGTTACTGTTACTGAAGATATGAACTTTTGGAAAATAGGCCTAATACATGATAATAAAAAAAAAAAAAAAAAAACCTGCTTGGGTCAGATGGTTATGACTATAAATTGTTTTATAATTAATTGATGGTCATAAATACAAAATTCATTGGCATAAACATTGCTGATATAATGTTTGTTAAGAAAAAAAACTTATTGAAGAAATGCAAATCATCATACATTTTAAATTTTGAAGAGATAGTAACTTCTTTAAAATGTCAAAATGTCTCCACATATTTACAACAGAGCATATGATCCCTGATATCAGTTTAAATGTGCACAGCTGAGCTTTTTTTGTTTTTCCACTACTCCTTATCTTTATTATATCAACCAACAAACCTAGCAATTGTGGAAAACACTTTACAGCACCCACTGACTTGCCAACCCCCAATTTTTTTCTTTCAAACCTGAAGAATTAACATTTGGGTAAAAAGTAATTGTAAAATAGTTTGTATAATTATGTGCATGGTCACATAAAGTGTCGATTTGTTTGTTATAAGCTTTAAGAAATAAGTTCCATCTTCTGATAATTGTATACCGGTACATATATTTCAGTGTATACTGTTTTACATAAGTATAATTATTATTTGTTACATGTACTCTAATGAGCTCTAATCCCTTACATGCATGCTCCATACAAAAGTGCACAATACATGTAAAGACAAAAATGACATTATCATCACATGGACTTATTATAAAGAAGGAAATGCATTCAGGGTAGATTTAAATGTCAAGTAATATGCAATAAAATTTGGCTTTACAAAGAGATTCTTTGGATTTAGCGACATGAAATTTTTTTTTCTTAATATGCTCTGTGACAACAATTTAAAATTGAAATAAACATATTTTGATATAATCATGATATAACCACAAGGGAAACTGACTAAATTTTAAGATAATGACTATTCGGGACACAACCAACGTAGTTGGATGAATGGTTCAGTTGGTAGAGCGCCTGTACGGTGTTCGGGAGGTAGCTGGTTCGAATCCCGCCTCAGTCAATTTTTCTTTGTTCATTTTTCAATGACTGCAAAATTTTCAGTATCATTTCTCATTTTTCTTGCTTAAACAATATTAGACAAGTCAAGCTAACATTTAAAACATTTCAAAAGTACTCCGCATTTCTTGTTCTTTAAACAACTTTTAACAATAAAGGGCACACATCCTGTAGAAACTTGCATGTATTTTATTTAGAACATATGCTGCATGTGATTGTGTGCTATTTACAATAAGTTTCAGTATCCACAAACAAGTACTGTGTGTTAATAAAGCATTACAAAAATAGAATGACTGTGTGACATGTTTCCTTTGTACTAGTGTTCAACTTGTTTTAAAACATGATCACCCAAAAATGTTTTGGCAATACAATTTTCCAAACTGAAGCGACACAACACAGACATTTTGAGGGCATCTAATTTAGTACAAACATGCATGGAGGAAGGAAAATGAATATATTGTTCTAGTGGGTACAAGGGCGTCCTTTTTTATTACTTTGGTTCTCATTTCTTGTTCACCTTGAGGGAGGGTCGGTCGGTCGAAAAAAAAAAAGTTTGGTGGAAAAAAAACTGACTGAATACACAAAAACCTAAAGAAAATGATGTTCATTGTATTCGCTGTAATCGCCTTTGAATATTTTTGTATTATTTCAGTGATAAAAAGTAAAAAAAAAAAGAAATTGTAGGCCTATTGGCAAAATAAAATATAAATTCCCAGAATTTTTGGAGACAGATTTTGTCTCCAGAAATTCTGGGAATTCTTTTTTTTTTCGATTTCTTTTTATATTATGCCATTCTGACAGGGTCGGCGGCAAAAAAAGGGGTTTTTTTCTTCGGTCGGAGCCCAAAATAATGGGTCGGTCGGAAATGAGAACCACAGTATTAAAAAGGGGCGCCCTAATACTGGATACTGAACTTAATTTAATTATTAAGTCGTGTTGCACACAGGGATAGGGTGTACACGTTGGAGCAGGGACCATAGTGACATATGCACAAAGTACATTGATTATTATTATTATTATTTATTCGGCCAGAATCACACAGCAAATGAATACAGTAAACAAGTACAAGACTATAAAAGCAAGAAGACAAAAAATACAGTTGACATTAAATAAACAACATACAGGAACAAATGAAACACTGTAGCTCGAGAGCCTGTTGATTCACTCACAAAAAGAGACATAAAATAAATAATTTGATATAAATTCAATCTACAAATAAATTATAGATAGTGGTGCTTTTTCCGTATAATACTTGACACACAGGGTTGAACGAACTTTGTGTATACATACGCATGGTAGTATACGCATGGCTAGAAGAGCCATTATTTTTTGGGGGGCTAGAAGACCCAATATTTTGGGTTCTTCTAATACCCGCTTCTGCTATGTCTTATTAGGGGTCGAAAAACATGCACATTATAGCCCACACAACGCGTTTTTTATGTAATTGGCGCTTAATAACTGAAAAAATCCAGTATTTTCAAGAATTGTTTTTTTCACTTTCACTTTTCACCCCTAGCCCCCCGTAGAACCGCGCCTTGGCTTGACACATTTTTAAAAACAGTAAGGCGAGGTCAAAAACGATTAAATATTCAAAATTCTGTTAAAAACATTACTTGTTGACGTCATCATGTTCTTGGGTCGTCCCTGCACAAAAGTTTTTCATTGTTACAATTTGATGATGAATGATCCAAACTTGAAAAAGCAATAAAGTTGTGTAAGGGAAAAAACGCATACAAATTTACGGTTTAAATACTGTACACACAGGGATGGGGTGAACGAACTTTGAGACAACGGCACGGGTTGTGCAATGCACAAAATACATGTACATGTACATCGACGGTTTACGCACGTGGTTTAATCCAGATTTAAGTCTTCGTACAGTGTACAAGTGCATGTATGTGAGTTGTGTTATTTAAATCGAGGCAGAGTTTTTGGGTGTCCAGATACAATTTCAAGCCTATTGCAGGACATGTCCAAGCTCACTGATCACATAGAAACATAAATATACCACAGAACTACCTTTTTCCTGCTATTTCTAGGAAAATCAAGATTGCATCTCTTATGGTTGATTTTTCAGCTTTTTTAAAGAAAAAAAATGGTTTTTCCATTGTAACTTCCAGACTGATAACGTCATCAATCTAAATCTTGGCACCGTTGTTGTCTGGTTGAAGCTCATCTTAAATATATATATTGGAGCAATTACCTCAAACTTCGCCACAGACATCAACTAAAAATGCATTTTTGTCATTTTTCAACTTGTCGCTAGAGGGCGCTCGAATGTTTGATGACGTCATCAATCAAATTGGTAACACCTCATTACTGCCAGATACTGACATCGTTGAAACCAAGTTAATATCTTTCACCAATTTTAAATTATAAGACATTTCCTGTTTTGACGTTTTCGACCGGAAGTAAAGGTCACGTGACTTCACGCACACGAGATAAAATTAAGATCTAGGGTTACTTAACATATTTTTAAAAATAGTAAGGCAAGGGAAATTACGGTTGAATTGATATCGAGTTTTGAAGATTAAAACCTATCCATTTTTGATTGCTTGTAATGTGACAACTGATGACGTCATAATGACGTCATTCTTTATGGTGATACTCTGTCATAGGATCTATGCCTCTTCAAAGTTTAGTCAAAATCAGATATTGTTTAATTGTTAAAAAGGCGAACGGAAAAATGTAAATTTATTCTTGGAAAACGTGTACAAAGTGAATGGGGCAAAATAAATATTCAAAAATCTATAAAAAATCACGTGATGACGTCATCATGATGTCATTGCTTTTAGGATCATCCTTGCACTAGGGTCCTTCATTGGTATAAGTTTAATGATGATCCGAACTTGCAAAAGTACTTAAGTCGTGCTTAGAAAAAACGTGTACAAATTCTCATAGACTTTTGGAGAAGAAGAAGAAGAAGAAGAGGAAAAAGAAAAAAAAAAATCAGAACAAAAAGAATAACTTTTTCGCACTCGAAAGTGCGAAAAAGTCAAAAAAAAAAAAAAATAAGAAAAACTAGAAATTGTGTCTGTTGAAAACAGAACACAAGGCTTTTCCGTTTTATAGAAAAATCAACATAACCTTATACACACAAAGACATTTTGATTAAGATCTTAAGTTTTATACTTTTGAAGTATGCACCTTTAATCATACACTCACGTGACTTGGTCATATTTCTGTCACAAAGAAAGACCTTGCCTAACATTGACTTTTGGCGAAAGAATCATGATCATAGCCCTTACAACTTTTAAATCAGAAGCTACTTCCTGTTTGACCGGAAGTAGAGGTCGTAGAGGTCAAGCAATGTATCACAAATGAAAGACCTTGCCTAACATTGTCTATTGGTGAAAGAATCATGATCATACCTCTTACCACTTTTAAATGAGGAGCTACTTCCTGTTTGACCGGATGTAGACGTCACAGAGGTCAAGCAATGTGTCACAATGAAAGACCTTGCCTAACATTGACTTTTGGTGAAAGAATCATGATCACAGCTCTTACCACTTTTAAATGAGGAGCTACTTCCTGTTTGCCCTGTACAAGTCAATGCGGGCTATAGCGTGAAAAATATTTTTAAAAATCATAAAAAATAACAAAATTACGCTGTCTTGACGTAACTTCAGAATTACAATCCCGAACCTCCAATCCACCAATGTACCAATTTTCAAGGCGATCGGCCGTTCCTACTATGTGTTATAAAAATCGCATTTTTTTATGACGTCATGATGACGTCACCGATTTTTTGTCTATGCAGTGTTCATCTATGGTGTATGCTGAAGAATTATCAAAAAGAAATTCAAAGATATCTTGTTTCGTTTACAAGATATCGTAAAAAGAACTTTAATGACCCAAAACTTCAATAAATCATAAAAAATCAAGGAATGACGTCATGATGACGTCATTGCAATTTTTCGATATAACACTTCCCGACTTAGATACATACCAAGTTTCAACTCAATCGGACTTAGTTTTCGTTCATAATTGATGTCTGAAGTTTGCCCCTTTAAGACACTGTCACGTGACACCTGATGACGTCATGATGACGAAAAGTTTCGGTGCACATTGACGCTATTGGGACTTTGTTTTGACCAAGTTTGGTTAAGATCGGCTGTTTAAAAAGGGTCAAAGTGGGGTGCAGAATGCCCCTGTGCTTTGTCTATAGGAATTCCAAACGACAAGAAGAAGAAGAAGAAGAAGAAGAAGAAACTAGAGGTTGTGTCTCTTGAAAACAGAACACATGGCTTTTCCGCATATGATATAAAATATTTCAAAAATTTATACACATCGCGTATTTTGTTTTTGGTTTAAAAGTGACCATGTCTCAATGTTGTTTAACCCATTATAGTCGCATGGTTAATGGATCTAGTCCCTAATTGAAGACACTGTCATTCAGTTGGACATTATACCATGACATCATTATGATGACGTTGGAGGACCTGGGTGCTTTTGAGGATACATCATTATGCAAATGACACAAAATCATTTTGCGAGTACAAAATAGTTAGCGTATACAACATCATTAACAAAAACAACATCATTAGCCAATACAAATTCATTTGTGAATACAAATTCATTTGCAAATAGAAAATCATTGGCGAACACAAAATCATTTGCGAATACAAAATCATTTATTGCCAGTACGTAATTATTTTGTGTATTCATTTGTCGAAGACGATATCATATGCGAATACGGAAAATTATTTTGTATTCGTTAATAATGATCTTCTTCGACTTTCTTGAAGGCGATATCAGATGCGAATAGAAATCATTTGCAAATACTAATTCATATGTGAATACAAAATCATTGTGCGTATTCGCATATCGTCTACGACAAATGATTGCGTGAAGATGACATCTTTTGCGAATTGAAATCAATATCGAATACCAATCATTTGGAGAACATGATTGCATGAAACGTATTTGCCTCCATGTAATGAACTTCAGTATTAAACTGATTGCCACGTATAGAAAAACACGCCTACAAGGTCTAGGGGAAAGGACGTGACATTTACTTGTTCATGTGTAAAACTGTATGATCAAATTGCCACGTACAAAAAGACAAAGTCTATGGATCTTTGCAGTTTTCCTATACAACTCTTTCCAAGTATTATATTAAGTTGTACATGAATTTACTTAACACGACCCATAAAATGACGTACAATACTCCTCAACCTACATTGAAAACATTTAGATTAAGATTTTGGATGCTGGTATACGTACGTGCATTGGCAAGATGAAATACGAGTTGTAAGTCACGACATTGTTTTACACAGGGAAAGATTGACGTAGGTACAGTGTATGAGAATTCCCGAATTCGAGCAACATAATGTTTTGTACATGACCATTAATTTCACGTAAACTGTGTACAAAGTTAGAGACCAGTAAATAGGTTCAAATCAGTCCGCAGAGCTCATTAATTTTTTGTATACCCTCAAAATGTTTCTTTATAAGAACATTTTCTGAACCTTACATGGGAATTCCTGTAGAACACAATTAAACAACTTGGTCACTAGAGTTTGGACTTTTACTTTTAAGTTGTTTGGATGAAATCCGACCCTAAATTCGCTCTACTTTTGCATGCAGTGGAGGGATAATCCAGACAAGCCAAAAATACAAGTTTTCGAACTTTAGAGGGCGTCTTACCATTTCTTTTATACGCAGTCGGAAAATTCGAAAGGCTTGCGGCGTGCATTTTCTGAACAAGTCATGCAACGCAGGGCTCCCCAAATGCCTTGAAATGAAATATTTTTAGGGTATACACAAAATGTATGAGCTGGCGAACAGAATTGGGCCTATATGCAAGTCTTGTCCCGGTAATGAAGATGCGCGCATACCGTAAAGTTAGAATTTGCTAGAGATAAAGAAAGCTTACAATTTTCATAAAATCGTAAAAAATTCAATCAAGATGCCGTCGTGTCGCCGTTTCACATTTAGCATCCCGGACACACATACTTAATACCCACTAATTTCCATGACGATCGGACAATGTCTTCATGACGATCGGCCTATCGGCTATTGTGTTACCAAAATCTCATTTTGATGACGTTATGATGACGTCACAGTATTTTGCTCCGAAAATGTTGATCTCTGTTGCACATTTAAGAATTACAAAAAGAATTTTAAAGATTCCATCTTTCGTTCACTAGTTATCGCTAAAATAACTTTAATGACCCAAATATTCAATAAATCATAAGAAATCGGAGGATGACGTCATGATGACGTCATTGCAATTTTTTGATATAACACTTCCCGACTTAGACACGTACCAAGTTTCCACTCAGTCGAACCAAGGGTTCGCTCATAATTGGCATGCGAAGTTTGGCCATTTATGGCACTGTCACGTGACCCATGATGACGTCATGATGACGAAATTGTTCGGCACACATCCGCACTATAGGGACTTTGTTTTGACCAAGTTTGGCTGATATTGGCTGTTTAAAACTAAACAAAGTGGGGTGTAGAAAGTCTGTGCACAAGCCTATGACAGAACAAAAAGAAAAGCTTTTCGCTTCCGCGAAAAAGCCAAAAATACAAGTTTTCGAACGTTGAGGGCGTCTTACCAATTTTCGTTTGCAGTCCGGAGAAGACTTGCCGGCGTGCATTTTCTGAACAAGTCATGCAACGCAGGGCTCCCCAAATGCCTTGAAATGAAATATTTTTAGGGTATACACAAAATGTATGAGCTGGCGAACAGAATTGGGCCTATATGCAAGTCTTGTCCCGGTAATGAAGATGCGCGCATACCGTAAAGTTAGAATTTGCTAGAGATAAAGAAAGCTTACAATTTTCATAAAATCGTAAAAAATTCAATCAAGATGCCGTCGTGTCGCCGTTTCACATTTAGCATCCCGGACACACATACTTAATACCCACTAATTTCCATGACGATCGGACAATGTCTTCATGACGATCGGCCTATCGGCTATTGTGTTACCAAAATCTCATTTTGATGACGTTATGATGACGTCACAGTATTTTGCTCCGAAAATGTTGATCTCTGTTGCACATTTAAGAATTACAAAAAGAATTTTAAAGATTCCATCTTTCGTTCACTAGTTATCGTTAAAATAACTTTAATGACCCAAATATTCAATAAATCATAAGAAATCGGAGGATGACGTCATGATGACGTCATTGCAATTTTTTGATATAACACTTCCCGACTTAGACACGTACCAAGTTTCCACTCAGTCGAACCAAGGGTTCGCTCATAATTGGCATGCGAAGTTTGGCCATTTATGGCACTGTCACGTGACCCATGATGACGTCATGATGACGAAATTGTCCGGCACACATCCGCACTATAGGGACTTTGTTTTGACCAAGTTTGGCTGATATTGGCTGTTTAAAACTAAACAAAGTGGGGTGTAGAAAGTCTGTGCACAAGCCTATGACAGAACAAAAAGAAAAGCTTTTCGCTTCCGCGAAAAAGCCAAAAAAAAAAAAATCAGAACAAAAACAATACCTTTTCCGTTGAACACGGAAAAGCCAAAAAAATAAGAAAAACAAAAGCTGTTCCGCTGCATGCGAAACAGCTAAATATTCTGATCGACCGTCCTTCCAAAGTACCGTAAATCGTCGGCTGATCAGCTTATAAATCTTACTTGAATTTCAATTTCAGTATTCAATATTTTGTTCAATTGGCCAAGTAGAAACACTCTTTTCATAATTATACTGAATCTAAAAAAATTATCGTGAAATCCTTCCGAAACCGACCGACGATCCCATTAAAAAAACTAGATGTGTTTGTTGACAAACACTGAGCTGTTTCGCGTATGTTTTTATAAATAATATGAAAAACAAACATGAATGCAACTGTCCCAGTACAGAGAAATTGCAGTGTTTTAATTGTCGTAAACAACTACTATAAGGAGCGTCGTCACTCGTCCATTAATATACATATAGATACGTACATGTACATACACACAACCATGAGAAACACAGAAATGGCAGAGTTTATAGGCCAGCGCGCAAAGTATGTATGGTTGTGCATGGGCGGTGGAAACAGCAAAATGACGATTTTCTAGCTCGTTGTACTACGTTTACATGTACACAATTGGCCCACTACTATGGATAGCCATATCAGCGGTCCAAGAATTTCCAAGGCCCGTGTTTTGTGTTATGTTTGACTCTAAATGGCAAAATTAATGATTTAAAAAAAATCAATAACAATTAAATCGATGACGTCATCGTGGCGTCACTTCACATTACGGATACTATTACCATTTCCTACCTACCCAGCAAGTTGCAGTTCGATCGGATATTCGCTTCTATGTGTTTCCGGGAAAAAATGGCAAAATTAATTATTCAAAAATCAATAAAAAATCAGCCGATGACGTCATCATAACGTCACTTCACATTTAAGATACTAGTATCACTCCCTGCCTACCCACCAAGTTTCATCACCATCGGATGTTCCCTTATATGTTAATCTGAAAATCGGCTTTTTGATGACGTCATCATGACGTCACAACTTTTTGGTATTTAGTGGCATGTGCCTAAAGCCTAACAAACATTTTGCAGAAAAAATTTCGAAAATACCATTTGTCGTTCATGAAATATACAGAAAAGGTCCAAAAATTGAATAATTCGTATAAAATCACATGATGACGTCATCAACACGTGACTGCAATTTTTGTCACAACTTTTTGGTATTTAGTGGCATGTGCCTATAGCCTAACAAACATTTTGCAGAAAAAATTTCGAAAATACCATTTGTCGTTCATGAAATATACAGAAAAGGTCAAAAAAATGAATAATTCGTATAAAATCACATGATGACGTCATCAACACGTGACTGCAATTTTTGTCTAAAACACGTCCCCATATACTTACATACCAAGTTTGAGTTGCATCGGACTTGCCGTTCCGGAGATAAAGAGCCCTAAAATTTGCACTTTTATGATGACGTAATTGTGCACGTGATGACGTCACGATGACGTACGTACGCGGGACACTATTCGGGGTGGTGGTCTAACTATGTGCCAAGTATGAAGTTGATCGGAATTGGCATAATGGTAGAAGTGACTTGTAGAAAATCCCTGTGTTAAGTCTATGGGAAAAAAGTGGAAAAAGAAAAAAAAAAAAAAACTAGAAGTTTGTCTGTCAACTGACAGAGCAAATGACTTTTTCGCCTTTTCTCAATTCGAATTTGTTTGTTCAAAGAACGCGCATTCAAGGAAGTATAAAACCTGAAAACAGCATGTTAAATTTCCATTGTGATTTTTAAGCATCAATGTTTTATTTCGTTTCACTTTGTATTGTCCGCTTAAAGGATTATTGTGAAGCAATTTTATACCTAAAACTTTGCAACAGATTTCAATCAAAAGTTTGATGAGGTCATAGGTCAAATTTTTAATAACCACATTACTGCCAGAGACTGACATCGTTGAAACCAAGTTCGTTTCTTGCTCCAATTTTAAATTTGACCCTTCCAGTTTTTACCGTTTTTGATCACGTAAGTGTCACGAAACTTCACGCACACGAGAAAAATATTTTAAGGTTGCTTGACACATTAAAAAAAACAAGAAAGTCAAATACCAATGAATATTCAAAATTTTGTTAAAAACGTTACTTGTTCACGTCATCATGTTCTTGGGTCGCCCCTGCACAAAGGTTTTTCATTGTTACAATTTGATGATGATCCAAACTTGAAAAGGCAATAAAGTTGAGTAAGGGGAAAAACGCATACAAACTGAATGGGCTGTTCGGGTTTAATACAGTACACACAGGGATGGGGTGAACGAACTTTGAGACAACGCACGGGTTGTGCGATGCACACAATACGTGTACATTGATGGTTGACGCACGTGGTTTAATCAAGATTTAAGTCTCCGTACATGTACACACAAGTACACTCACCCATGTACATGTGAGTTGTGTTGTTGTTTAATTCGAGGCACAGTTTCGAGGTATCCAAATACAATTTCAAGCCTATCGCAGGGCATGTCCAAGCTCACTGATCACATAGAAACATAAATATACCACAGAAATACCTTTATCCTGCTATTTCTAGGAAAATCAAGATTGTATCTCTTATGGTTGATTTTTCAGCTTTTTTAAAGAAAAAAATTGTTTTTCCATTGTAACTTCCGGACTGATGACGTCATCAATCTAAATCTTGGCACCGATGTTGTCTGGTTTAAGCTCATCTTAAATATATATTTTGGAGCAATTACCTAAAACTTCGCTACAGACATCAACTAAAAATGCATTTTTGACATTTTTCAACTTGTCGCTAGAGGGCGCTCGAATGTTTGATGACGTCATCAATCAAATTGGTAAACACCTTGCCAGATACTGACATCGTTGAAACCAAGTTAATATCTTTCTCCAATTTTAAATTATAAGACATTTCCTGTTTTGACGTTTTCGACCGGAAGTAAGGGTCACGTGACTTCACGCACACGAGATAAAATTAAGATTTAGGGTTACTTGACACATTTTCAAAAATAGTAAGGCAAGGGAAAGTACGGTTGAATTTTTATCGATTTTTGAAGATTAAAACCTATCTATTTTTGATTGCTTGTAATATGACACTCGATGACGTCAAGATGACGTCATTCTTTAAGGTGATACTCTGTCATAGGATCTATAACTCTGCGGAGTCTCATCAAAATCAAAGATTGTTTAATGACCAAAATGCGTACGGAAAAATTTAACATTTATTCTTTGAAATCGTGTACAAAGTGAATGGGACAAAATAAATATTCAAAAATCTATAAAAAATCACGTGATGACGTCATCATGACGTCATTGCTTTTAGGATCATCCTTGCATTAGGGTCCTTCATTGGTATAAGTTTGATGATGATCCGAACTTGCAAAAGCACTTAAGTCGTGCTTAGAAAAAACGTGTACAAATTGAATAGGCTCATTGGAGAAGAAGAAGAAGAAGAAGAAGAGGAAGAGGAAAAAAAAAAATCAGAACAAAAAGAATAACTTTTTCGCACTCGAAAGTGCGAAAAAGTCAAAAAAAAAAGAAAGAAAAAAAAAATAACAAAAACAAAAGCTGTTCCGCTGCATGCGAAACAGCTAATAACTTTACCCAGGCCTAAATATTTGACAGAGGGCGCCCTTACAGTTGACTTCGGATTTAAATGGGTGCACCACACTAAATATCTCCAAAATCAATGCGCCGAGCTGATTATCATACTGTGTGTACCCTCAAATGTTTTACAAAAATGCAATTTGGGGGGTCGTGCAATTAATATAAATTATTGAAAAGTGAACAAAGAAAAATTGACTGAAGCAGGATTCGAACCGGCGACCTCCGGAATACCGTACAGGCGCTCTACCAACTGAGCTATCCAGCCCTATGTTGGTGGTGACCCCAATAGTCAACTATCTTTGTTCGTTCAATTAATATATTGTGTAATTATGACGGTCTATCACAACCTGGGGTTCAGTGTTTCAGCTAGGGGCCAATTTCATAAAACTGTTCAGCACAAAATTTAGCTTAGCACAAATATGTCTCGCCCAATAAAACAAACCACCATTGAAAATTCCAGTTGATATTCATGGTCAGCGAACAACAGCCAAAGAACAATCACAAGTGATACACAACATGTGGAAATTTGGTTGTTAACCATGTTCTTATTCAGACAGAAATGTCATGCTTAGCACATTTTTGCGCTTAACAGTTTTATGAAATTGGCCCCTGTTGTGGAGACTTTTTGTGATATTCTGGCTTAAAATGTTGCCCTACATTATTTTGAAAGAGGAGGGTTGCTTCATGAAAACCGGCTGTAAGTTGGTTTGGGAAAATGGACATTTTGGGTTGTGTTTTTTTCTTCTTGAGGCAATTAGCAAAAAATCTGATCGGTTACCCAACCAAAAAGTGAAAAGAATCATGTAGATGAGGGTCCAAACTACGTTTTGCATTATTGCACCAAACACTGAGAGACTTCTGGATGAAATATTTTGAACTGTGAAGTTGAGGTATTTTACACTAAAGACAATGGAACACTATTTAGTGTGATGCATGCACCCAAATACGGCTGTGTCCCAAATCTCTGGCTGCGGCTGCAAATTACACACGTGCCTATGGCAGCCACTAAGCCAGTGACTGTGAGCCGTTTCCATAAACTTGTGTGTAATTTACGGTCGCAGCCAGAGTTTTGGCACACGACCTTTTTGGTTTCGGAACTTTTGGATTTGAGTTACTGGAGAAAATACTCTTGACGAAAGAAAGTTTACAAAAAGGCACAATTGTATAACTCTTTAAGGACATCTTACTTACGGAGTTCTGACCCAGGGTACAAAGTCCATACTCTTGCTCTGTATCTGCAATAATTATTGAAAGGGACAACAAAAGAAAATATTATCACTTCTTTGGAAAATGTCAAATTGCGAGTCAATGTCCCCATCTTGGATTTCGATGTAAATGATATGTCACTAATAGGACATCGTAGCCTTTTTCGGCACCTGTTTTACTCGAGGAAAATCTTTTCAAAGAAAAAAGGTGAAATACAAGTATATTTCAACAAACTGCTCCCGACTTCTTATCAACCGAAATAATGGCCTGATACAGTTATACAAAATGTTCCGAGTTATAGGTGGGCCTGACGTTTAGCAGGATATACATCAAAGGACAAGTTGTCAGAGTTATGGGTGGGCCTGACGTTTCGATCCAAGCAGGATCTTTCTCAAAAGCTAAATGCTCAGAGCTAGGAGGGCCTGATGTTTCAATCCTATAGAAGGATCTTTCTCAAAGGCTAAATGCTCAGAGTTGAGTAAGACATGAAGCTATGAAAGGTGGAAGTAATAAAAGGAAGGTAGGTTTGCGGTGACACCATGTAATCTCTTGTGTGAGAGTGCGTGGTTCTGAGAAGAACCGTAGGTATTATCCTGACGTTCCGACAGTTACTCTCCTGAGGACGAACAGAGCACACTGTTCGGAACGTCGAGATAATACCTACGGTTCTTCTCAGAACCACACACTCTCACAGAAGAGATTACATGGTGTCACCGCAAACCTACCTTCCTTTTGCTCAGAGTTAGGAGTGCCCGACGTATTTTATCCTAACAGGGTCTTTCTCAAAGGTTGCTAAATCATGGTCAGAATTAGGAGGGCCTGGCGTTTCTATCTTTCTCAAAAACGATAAAGTAGTTGTAACTATACCTTGAGTGGACATCGTTGGTTCGGCTGATGCAGATGTCGAGTGTCGCGCAGAGTAAGTGGTTGGTGCTGTCGTTTGAACGTGCGTCATGGTAGGCTCATCGGTGACGATCAAACTCGTTGAGGTGGCGAGGCTAGGTGTGGTACCACCGCCGTCCGTTACGGCCTTAGTTGATGAGGCACCGGTCGGAGGTACCTCGTTGGTGACTGGTAGACCCGTTGAGGTGGGAAGGTTTGTTGCTACTGTAGTATCGGCATCGCTCGGCACGGTCTTGCTTGATGAGGACCTGGTTTGAGGTTCAGTGGTAGCTGCCTCGTTGGTGACTGGTACAACCGTTGAGGTGGCAAGGCTTGTTGCCACTGTTGTACCATCGCTTGGCACGGTATTAGTTGATGAGGTGCTGGTTTGAGGTTCAGTGGTAGCTGCCTGGTTGGTGACTGGTACTCCTGTTGAGGTGAGAAGGCTTGTTGCCACTGTTGTACCATCGCTTGGCACGGTATTAGTTGATGAGGACCTGGTTTGAGGTTCAGTTGTAGCTGCCTGGTTGGTGACTGGTAGACCTGTTGAGGTGGCGAGGCTCGGTGCCTCCGATCCTGTCGGTAGGGCAGCGGTGGATGCGTTGACGACAGTCGTGGTTGGTTGTGATGTTGTGGTTTGTTCAGACACTGCCAAAGTATCATTACATTAAACATCTTAATATTCCACCAAACGTTATGAATCAGATGAATAAAGAACAGAATGAGTTCAATGCTACGAAGCTCCAAAAGTGCCATTTAACTTTATCACTCCAAATCAAATGTTGTCTCCCACGTCGACCTTTAAGATGTAAAAGTCGTCTTGTTTCGATAATTGTCTATAAATTAAATGAACAAGACGACTTTGCGAAAATGAGAAGTCGACTTTGTGAAAATGCGAAGTCGACTTATTCTCATAATGTATCAACGTACTGGATGTAAGAAGTCGACTTGTTCTAATAGTCTATCTTGCCAAGTCAACTTACTGAATCCAAAATGTTGATACGTTTGAATTATTTAACTCGCCAAGACGACCTAAACAGGATGTTGGGAACAATTATATGAAACGTAAACTTTTTATCACTTCAAGATTCAGATATGTGATACAGCCATGTCTTGGCTATCACTATGTAGAATTTAATTAAGAAAAACTGGACTGAAATTGCATGAGGGAAAAAATTAAGACAGAATTACCCAACCTCAAAACCCGATTTTCATCTCTCTTTCAATATGTGTTTTGACCACTTATTCTGGAATACTGCAAATTTGTTTTTAAAGAGTACTCTTTCAATTGGTCATATTTTCGCCAATTTCAGCCCGATTTTGCCTAAATTGTAAATGGTGATAGCCAAGACATGGTTGTATCATAATAGTTGAATCTTGAAGTGATAAATAGTTTCATGTTTAACATAACGGTTCCCGACACAGTGTTGCATTTTTTGGGACGCGCTGTATACTGAAACTAAGAAGTCGACTTATCCTGATAATGAATCTCAGTTTCAGGAAGTCATCTTTGCAATTAGTTAAACCATCATTTTTACGATTTCAACAAAGCCCACATTGTTCGATCACATTCATTATGTATACAATCACCATTATTAATAACCATAATGTACACAAACAAGACGACAATGCACAACTGAACATACATACAACAGCGCAGGCACATAATTAGCGTTTCGCATTGCGGCAACTGCGAGCAAAATTATGAACAAATGGTGAAAAAGGAAAAGAAGTGAGACAATAAAAGGTTTGAATTACTTGAAAACAAAATAATAAAATCTGAACATTTGTTTTTTAAGGTAGTATCATACTTTGGTTTTTGTCAAAGAAATACAGATTCATGGGCAAAAATATCAAGGAAGATACAGTCACAGTCATCTGTGAAAATTTCAGTCCCATACGGTGACTACTTTTTGAGAAAATCGTGAAAAACGGCCACAGTATTTCTTATATCTTATACCTTGTAGTTGTACTTTATAAGTAAATCTGTGAAGATTTCTGCTTCGGTATGCTACCAAAGTATGACATACTACTTTAAAGGTAAGACACCAAAACGGAAATGTTCGCAGATTTACGTATAACTTACAGGGTATGAAGATGGTGGTGGTAGAAAAATTACCGTTAACATTTTTCTGCCTGAAATGGTGTATTTATCCACAATAAAAACAATGACCGAAAATAATTTTGAACTTTTAAAAGATCAAAAATAAAAAAGAAAAGACTTCAGAAATACTGTGGCTGTTTTTCACTGTTTTCTCAAAAAGCGGGCACCGTATGGGACTGCAATTTTCACAGATGACTGTTGCTGTATCTGTCTTGATACTTTTGCCCATGAATCTGCACTTCTTTGGCAAAAACCAAAGTATGATACTACCTTTAAGAACAAGATAAATATTCGTGTCATTGCGTCCCGATTCAACAATCAAGACACACTCTCTGATATCACAAAAATAGTCTCTGATATCACAGAAATTACTATATAAATCAACGTTAACATACCTGAAAAGTATTGCAGAGTTCTAATCCCGACGTTGGTCTATTCGTGTTTTCATGAAATTAATATGTCTGTCTTTTTTTTTGTCCGTTAGTTGGTCAGTTTTGGTCAGTCGGGATTGAAACGGTTTCTCCACAGTGCGATGCGATCCATGTCGCGTCCTCCCAGTCCCAATGGCAAATGTCTGCAAAATAAAATCTGGCTTAGCATCTCATGAAATTTAAAGAGTTCGTTTGCAGAAAAAAAAAGGTAACTTCAGCCGTGAAAAGGGTCGGGTTTTTTTTTTTTTGGGGGGGGGGGTTAATTTTTGCTTTAAGGTAGTATTATACTTTGGTTTTTGTCAAAGAAATACAGATTCGTGGGCAAATATCAAGGAAGATACAGTAAAAGTAATCAGTGAAAATTTCAGTCCCATACGGTGCCCACTTTTTGAGAAAACAGTGAAAAACGGCCACAGTATTTCTGATGTCTTTTCTATTTTATTTTTGATCTTTTAAAAGATCAAACAGATTTTCGGTCGTTGTTTTACTAATTTCTGGATAAATACACCATTTCAGGCGGAAAAATATGAACGGTATGTTTAAGTACCAGCACCATCTTCATACCCTGTAAGTTATAGGTAAAACTGTGAACATTTCTGTTTTGGTCTGTTACCAAAGTATAATACTACCTTTAAGGGGTGAAAATTATGACATTAAAATTGATACAAGTAATAAACTGCTGCAAACATGCTTATCAACCAAAACCATGACCTGAAATTTACAACATGCTTGGAGTTAGGAGGGCCTGACGTTTCAATCCTAGCAGGATTGATATTAAAGGTATAGTACATGATTGGTAAAGGTCACAGAACAGCTCACACTTTGCCTGATCAGACACGTACATGAAATTATGAGGCTGTCAAATCGGACATCTGAGTCACGAAAAAAATAGCGAAAACCGACTCAATTTTTCTTATAAAACATAAAGAATGGTTTTGATCTTACCCCGAGATCAAAACTGTTTTCAGTCTTTTTTTACCAGGCTGGATAACACCATTCCAGGCTGGGAAATATTTTAACGGTATATTTCTACTAGTACCCTGAAAGTTCTAGAAATGCCGAATAAAACATCTTTTTCAGTTCTTCACTAACCTGTGCTCCGTGCAGTCATCTACGCGACCTATCGCTGAGCTTAAATAAGATAAGGTAGGTTTGCTATGACACCATGTAATCTTTTTTGTGAGAGTGTGTGGTTCATCTTCAGGAGGGTGACGTTCTGAAGAGGAATAGAACACACTGTTCGAAACGTCGAGATATAATACCACCGGTTCTTCTCAGAACCACACACTCTTACGGAAGTATGGTGTTCCATTTGTGCCGTTAACGCGTCGCAGTTTTTTTTTTGCCGTCGCATTTCTTTTTTTTTTGCCGTCGCATTTTCTTTTTGCGGCGCATTTTCTTTTTGGAAGCGCATTTTTCCCCCGGTGATTATATGCTGCGCCCTTTGTTTGTATCCTTTTATGGGGGCTTAAAACATTATTTACAAAACGCGTTACATTAACATATTTAAATTACTAGAGAAGTGAGGCATTGCTAAAAACAAGGCAGAGGAACACCCCTGTTTTTCTCAGTTGGAATGTTAATTAACTCATTTCCACACTTAATTATGTTAGTTCCGCTGGGTTTTTTTCCCCTGTGTCCGCCGACTGTGGGTTTAATTAACCCCTTTCACACCGGGTCTACTTAGAGTTGCGTTGTGTTGCGTATCTTGTGCGTCAAAATAAGGTTGCGAACTCTAGGTGAGCCTGCGTAAAATGTGTGTGCGACGGCGTATGGTTGCGTACCCAGTACAGAGGCACCGCACACCTATACCAGCATAATACTATTTGCGTACAGGCGTGTAGGTTGCGTATAGCAGACGTAGGGTAGCGTACTTTTGCGTAGGCATGGCGTACAGAAGCGTAGTGTTGCGTAGACTTGCGTTAAAACTGCGTATAACGTCTGGTGTCTAGTGCTCTGCGCCACGTACGCGAACAAATTAAACATGTTTAAGTTTTTGCGTACATCTCGCGTACTCCTGCGTACTCTGCGTATTCTTATGTAAGCCCGCGTAGAGTAGCGTGGGATCAGCGTACGTAGAGAAGCGTATAGGCAGCGTACAAGTTCCTACGCTACGCAACTGTACGTAAGGCCCGGTGTGAAAGGGGCAGTTATGGAGGGGCGTCGTAAGTTTGTTAAGCCACTGGTGCGGGCACATTTCTTTGCCTTCGTTTATACCACGACCCTCTCCCATCCCTACCTTCTATCTTAACCCCCCCCCCCCCCCCCACCTACTACAAACTACAAACTGTATGCCGCTATTGGCTCGATTACACTGATATAAGCTTTTTCCAATTTTTAGCGCTATCATGGAGGTAGAAATAGAAATTCAAGAGGACTCCTTATAACTATTTACATAACCGTCAAATTGTTGACATAATGGCTAGACCATTTTGGTCTGCTCTCAGTCTGTTTTGTTTAACACGGCTACATGTATGATTGGCTTTTCCCTCCACACTCAAAGTTAAACAATTACTGATTATGTGATAGTGATGTGGAGTGATGACGCATAAAAAAATGCGACGCAAAAACAAAATGCGACGGAAAACAAAAATGCGCCGCAAAAAAAGATGCCACGGAAAAAAAAATGCGACGGAAAAAAAAAAATGCGACGGAAAAAAAAATGCGCCGCAAAAAAAAAATGCGCCGCAAAAAAAAAATGCCACGGCAAAAAAAAAATGCGACGGAAAAAAAATGCGCCGCAAAAAAAAAGCGACGAAAAAAAAAATGCGCCGCAAAAAAAAAAGGTGCGACGGCAAAAAAAAAATGCGACGGCAAAAAGAAAATGCGACACGTTAATGGCACAAATGGAACTCAACACCATACGGAAGAGATTGTGTCACCGAAAACCTACCTTATTTGAGCACTTCCACCATGCATAGCTTCAAGTCTTATTCACCAGCAAGGCACTTGATCACGCCATGTTTCAGTAGACTCTGATAGCAAGCCGCTCCTGCATGTTCACGCCGTAGCCCGACCGTGTTGCACGGCATCACGCGTACCAGCCTGACCACTGCTCTTACCCGGTGAACTACTAAACGCAATTCACGCTGAGCAAAGTCACTCTTAAAAGCCTCTCACACGATGCTATAATAACCTCACAAGCCTTGAGAGTTTTTCTCATGCGCTTGAAAAATCTCACGAAATCGTTACCGTATGAAAGGACACCGATGCTTTGAGAGTGACCGACGTCACTGGTGATGACTTGAGAAATTTCTCAAGCATGACAATAAAAACCCTCCCAAGTCTTAATTTGCTATGTCGTGCGCGGTGCACCGTCAGTATAATGACTAATAAACCATAGAGCTATATTAAAAGCTATATTAATTTTAATATAGCTCTATGTAATAAACGGTAATAGAAAATCGACGAACCGTACATCCTCTGGCTTTCTGTTTTCTTTTGTATTTTTTTTTCGATCGACGTATCACACCGAATGCCATGGACTTTCATCAACTGTTAGTGTTACCATAGTAATAATTAATATAGGCCGCATGATCGCGTCGTACATGTTAAATAGTCCTAATTTTCATACATTTTTCCGATGATAAGAATGCATGGAAATGTGTAGAAATGACCCATTCCAAAGAATGAGTGTTTCTACTTTCAGCTTGAAACGAAATCGTAAATTAAATTATCTAAAGAGGGTCATAGGATTGGGTAAGTTCAGGGGCTAATTTAATGGCGTTGCTAGGCACACACAAAATGCTTAGCACAAAAATGTCTTGCCCAATAAAACAAACCATCATTAAAAAAGTCCATGTGATGTTCATGGTCTGTGAACAACAGCAAAAGAACAATCACAAGTGATACACAACACATAGAAATTTGGTTGATAATCCTGTTTTTATCAAGACAGAAATGTCATGGTTAGCAAATTTGTGTGCTAGGCAGGGCCCTTATTCACGAAACTATTTAAGTCACAAAATTATAAGCACCCCACTTAAATACCCAACTTAGACGACTCTCACTGACTAAGCGGTATTCACGAAGCGTTTTCGCTAAGTGCCCCACTTACTTTCGAGTCTTAAATTTAAGACTGGTCCGACAAGTCGGCCAATTTCATAAATCTGTTAAGCATAAAATTTCGCTTAGCACAAACAAGTCTCGCCCAATAAAACAAACCACTATTGAAAATTCCATTTTGATATTCATGGTCAGCGAACAACAGCCAAAGAACAATCACAAGTGATACACAACACATGGAAATTTGGTTGTTAAGCCTGTTTTATTATTTTTGTGCTTAACACTTTTATGAAATTGGACCCAGAATTAAGTGGGGCACTAGAAGGGTGTCATGCCCGCTTTTTTACGTGCCGCGTACCGCGTACCGCAGAAATTTTAACGAAAGAATTCTTCGTAATGAAAGGTGCGGTCCCTTGGCAGAATTTAATGACGGGAAACTTTACTCAAGATATAGATGTGATAGGAATGGTATTTCGTTCGTAATTGAGCTGATAAATGAAGAAATTGAGTCGCCAACGGTGCTATTTCTGCGGAGGTACTACAGTGCATGTGCCGCATCCGTAGCGCAGTACGTACATGTACATGTAGGCCTACATGCAAACTAATAAAACGTTTTTTGCGTATACGTACGTCCATACTCCATTCAAACAGTAGGTCAAGTTCATGAAACAATTTGCATAAATTTGATACAAATTTAAAACAATTTGATACACAAGAAAGATACTCACCGCGCGCATAATAATAGTGAGACATTCATTTTGTCAACAAAGACAAAACTTCAATGACGCCTGTGGGGATTTTTCCCCGACCAAAATGCTGGAAAATTCTTAGGTATTATTATAAAAGTTTAGTAAGCGTAGGCTATATTCACAAACATGACTAAAGCATATTGAAAATGAAAATGTTCAACAAAGTTTAGTAGCTGACAGCCTAAAATTAATATGAATTGTGTGTGCAACAAGTGCGCACACAATTTTTCATCATAGAGAAGTACACATTGGTTCCAGTGTAAAGTAATTTGGATAAAACGTGCCAAATAAAATCCAAAAATAATCAGTAAAAACAAGCAGCTAGGAAAACGGTAATTAATTGATTGCGCCGGCCGAGTAGTCTTGGCAATGGATTGTTGACGTTAGATTTTCACACATGCGCAACATAAATATTTTCACCAACAAACCTAAGTGGGGTACTATAAGTGAGGTACTAAGTTGTTTTGTGAATACATCCTTAATCGCCCGACTTAAGTTAGCGGGGTGCTTGAGACTTAAGTGCATAACTTAAGTACTCCACTTAGTAAGTTTCGTGACGTTTCGATCCTAGCAGGATTTGTATTAATTAAATGTATAACACATGCATTTGGTTAAGGTCACAGAACAGCACTCACACTTTGCCTGATCAAACATGTAGGGCCTACATGAAATTATGAGGCTGTCAAAATTTGAGCTCAATCGGACATCTGAGTCACGAGAAAGTAGCGAAAACCGACTCAATTGTTTTAATAAAACGTAAAGAATGGTTTTGATCTTACCCCGAGATCAAAACTGTTTTCGGTCTTTTTTTACCAACTTCTTGATAACACCATTCCAGGCTTGGAAATATTTTAACGGTATTTCACCCTGAAAGTTCTAGAAATGCCGATTAAAACATCTTTTTCAATTTTTCACTAACCTGTGCTCCGTGCAGTCATCTACGCGACCTACCGCTGAGCTAAAATAAAATAAGGTAGGTTTGCGATGACTCCATGTAATCTCGTCTGTGAGAGTGGGTGGTTAATCTGAGAAGAACCGGTGGTATTATCTCGACGTTCCGAACAGTGTGCTCTGTCCGTCTTCAGAACGTCACCCTCCTGAAGACGAACAGAGCACATTGTTCGAAACGTCGAGAGATAATACCACCGTTTCTTCTCAGAACAACACACTCTTACGGAAGAGATTGTGCCACCGAAACCTAGCTTATTTGAGCATTTCCTCCATGCATAGCTTCAAGTCGTATTCACCGGCAAGCTACTGGCATCATGCCGTGTTTCAGTGGACTCTGATAGCAAGCCGCTCCTGCATGTTCACGCCGTAGCCCGACCGTGTTGCACGGCATCACGTATACCCGCCTGATCGCTGCTCTTACCCGGTGAACTACTAAACGCAATTCACGCTGAGCAAAGTCACTCTTAAAAGCCCACTCACACGATGCTATTATAAAACCTCGCAAGCCTTGAGAGTTTTTCTCATGCTTGAGAATTCTCACGAAATCGTTACCGCGTGAAAGGACGCCGATGTTTTGAGAGTGACCGACGTCACTGCTGATGGCTTGAGAAATTTCTCAAGCATGAAAATAAAAACCCTCCCAAGCCTTAATTTGCTATGTTGTGCGCGGTGCACCGTCAGTATAATGACTAATAAACCATAGAGCTATATCAAAATTAATTTTAATATACATGTGTAGCTCTATGTAATAAACGGTGATAGAAAATCGACGAACCGTACATCCTCTGGCTTTCTGTTTTCTTTTGTATTTTTTTTTTTTTTGATCGACGTATCACACCGAATGCCATGAACTTTCATCAATCAACTGTAACCATAGTAATAATTAATATAGGCCGCATGATCGCGTCGTACATGTTAAATAATCCTAGTTTTGCATACACTTTTTTCCTGATTATGATAATACGAAGAATGCATGGAAATGTATAGAAATGATCCATTGCAAAGAATGATAGTGTTTCAGTTTGAAACGAAATTGTAAATAAAAAATTATCTAAATAGGACCAATACATTGGGTATTTAGTTCAGTGGCTAATTTAATGGCGCTGCTTAGCACAACAAAATTAATTAGCACAAAAATGTCTTGCCCAATAAAACAAACCATCATTAAACAAATCCATGTGATATTCATGGTCTGTGAACAACAGCCAAAGAACAATCAATCACAAATTATACCAAACACATAGAAATTGGGTTGATAATCCTGTTTTTATCAAGACAGAAATGTCATGGTTAGCAAAATAATTTGTGTGCTAGGCAGGGCCGTGAAATTGGCCCCATATTACAGAGGGAATTGCCTTTCTAGGTCAAGTACTATTAATGTGACCTAATTATTCTATAGATTTTTCATGGTAGGCGTTTGCTCTGTGCGGTTGCCTTATGCTAGGCAAGGCATGGCAAATTTATTGGAATTTTAAAGTGCATACTACGAAATATCGACACCCGCTTTAGGTTTGGTATAGATTTTCTTTGATGGCCTTTCAATGGCATACAATTATCCGGTCTGTTTCCCTGGAAGGTATTTCAGGATGCTGGAATGAAACGGAATTAACCGAATAAAACCGAATGCAACAGAAAGAAACCGGATGCAACGGAACGAACCGAATAAAACCGAATGCAACGGAATAAAACCGAATGCAACGGTGGAAAAAACGAATGAAACGGAATGAACCGAATAAAACCGAATGTAACGGAATAAAACCGAATGCAACGGGAAAAAACGAATGCAACGGAATGGAATGGAACGGAAAGAACCGAATAAAACCGAATGTAACGGAATAAAACCGAATGCAACGGAAACAAACCGAATGAAACCGAATGCAACGGAATAAAAATAAAACGGAATGAACCCAATTAAAACGAGTGACTTTATAACGGAATAAAACCGAGTGAAACGGAATGAAACGGAATGGAACGGAACGGGTGATATTGTTTTCATAGTTTTCTCTTGTAAAGCGCCTTGAGCATATTCTATTCTGTTAATGCCTTGGTACCCCTGACCGTTTTTTGTGTGTGATGTAATGTACCTTCTTATTTTTACCTTTCTTTATTTACTTTGGTTTCTTGGGTATTTTTTTAGTTGGTTGTAGGTGATTTTTTCGTCGGAATCTTATTTTTCTTTTCTCTTCTCTTTTCTTATCCACATAAGAAACTGTAATCATCATTACAATTCAAAATATATATAGGCCCTATATACTTTTTATTTAATTAGACTCTTGTCTTTTTTTAACTATTTTGTATTTATTCCAGTTCATTTATATTGTTTTCCTGGTTTTCTTTTGTGAAGCGCCCTGAGCGTCTTTTTATGGCGGATTTCGGTGCTATATAAGTGTCTTTTATTATTATTATTATTTATTATTAACGGAACGGAATCCAAATCATTATAATCAATAACTTATCGAATCCACTGCATTCTGTATATATGCTTCTAGTCTGTTAGAAACATTTACATTATTTTTCAAAAACGAAACAGCATGTCAATATACTTTTACTCTCTTTTCCCAGCAAATGTAGCAAAAAGTGGAGCATCATCCCAGGAAAAATATGTTTATGTATAACTGACAGAAACGCCAATCAAAACAAAAAGTTACCAAATATCTTTTAGTTAAAGGCAGTATCATACCTTAGTAAGGAACCAAAACATAAATGTTCACAGATTTACCTATACAGGGTATGAAGAGGGTAGTGGTAGAAACATACCGTCCAAATTTGTTCGCCTGAAATAGTGTATTTATCCAGAAATTAGTAAAACAACGACCGAAAATCTTTTTGATCTTTTCAAAGATCAAAAATAAAAGAGAAAAGACTTCAGAAATACTGTTTTCTCAAAAAGTTGGCACCGTATGGGACTGAAATTTTCACAGATGACTGTTGCTGTATCTGTCTTGGTATTTTTGCCCATGAATCTGTACTTCTTTCATAAAAAACCAAGTATGATATTACCTTTGAAATTAACCGGTTTATCACTTCAAGATTCAGATATGTGATACAGCCATGTCTTGGCTATCACCATGTAGATTTTAAGCATATTGGGGCTGCAATTGGCGAAAATATGACCAATTGAAAGAGTACTCTTTAAAAACAGATTTACGTAACATTCCCACAAATTGGGCATCGTATGGGACTGAAATTTTCACAGATGACTGTTACTGTATCTTCCTTTATAGTTTTGCCAAAAACCAATACTACCTTTAAGGTCAAATTCGCCTAATAAACGATGCAAAAGTTTATAATGATTTCCCAAAACAGGAACTCAGCACTGAAGAGTTCCCCTCACCATATACGCCCATAATGCATATCCCATACACCAATGCCCTATAACAGCCGAACACTCTACCAACATTTTAATTAAAATGATCTGTTTGCTTTTGGTCTCGAGTTTGGAGTAGGGAGAACCGGAGCAAACATTCGAAGTTGTTTGGAAATGGCCCAACTTTTCGTGTTTGTCTAGCCCACGGTAATTAAACTGCATGGGGAGCTGGCATATGGTCATCCGTTATCGAAAATATATCAACCGCTGTGTATGTAAAGCTGTTTGACAGCGTCGAAGTAAAATGCAAACATTGACACCGCGAATACACTTGATTATTCTGGTCGTTTTTTTAAGAGAAGAAACCTGACGATTATTAAAATGAGATTGATCAAAATTGGCAGAAACGAAAATGTGATACAAATTGCTCGCAACGTGAGCATGACATCTGAATAGGCCGTCACTGAAAACTCACCATTTTCATTAAAAAAAACTTGTAAAGGTAAACTATCAAATAATTATTTGCCTGTTTTCTTTTCCCCACTGTTTAAAGGTAAGGTCATACTGTAAAGGAAATGCAGATTCATGGACACAATATCAAGAAAGATACAGCGACAGTCATCTGTGAAATTTCCAGTCCCATTTATACGACGCCCACTTATTGAGAAATGGGAAAAACTCCCACAGGATTTTTAAAATCTTTTCCGTTATTTTTGATCTTTAAAATATCAAAATTGTTTTTGGTCATCGGTTTTACTCTTTTCTGGATAAATACAAAATTTCAGGCAGAAATATTTTATCGGTATGTTTCTACCATCACCATCTTTATACCCTGTAAGTTATAGGTAAATCTGTGAAGATTTCTGTTTCGGTATGCTACCAAAGTACGATACTACTTTTATGAAAAAGAAATTACCTGAGACAGAGGCAGTGCAATTTCGGTATGCCACAAAAGTATGATATAGTACCTGTAAGGAAAGCATTCATTCAAATTTCAGAAGTTTTTAAAGGTGCATATCACAACAAGAACCGACCTGCGAAACAAATATCCCGTTCACAAGAAATTATAATATTCATCAACGGTTTTTTGTCTGGCCAGAATTTGTGCACGGCACAGTATTGTCACAGTAACCAAACTTATAGCGAAAATCTAAATCAGCCGACCTTTATACAAAGATTTCAGATGGATGTTTTAGTCTCGATAATTTAAGCATTTCAGACGGAAACAAGTGTAGAAAGATTGGTATCAGTATTAAATGTATAAATTGTATAAGATTTCTTCTGTAATGAGCTTTTAAAGGTAAGTACATGATTTGTAACATACCCAAACAGAAATGTTCACAGATTTAAGTATAACTTACAGGGTATGAAGATGGTGCTAGTATAGAAAGATACCGTTAAATTGTTTTTCCGTCTAAATGATGTATTTATCCAGAAATTACTAAAACAAAGACCGAAACCAGTTTTGATCTCGGGGTGAGATCAAAACCATTCTTTATGTTTTATAAGAAAAGTTGAGTCAGGTTTTTGCTATTTTCTTCCGACTCAGATGTCCGATTGAGCTCATATTTTCACATATTTAATATTTCATGTACATGTTTGATCAGACAAAGTGCGAGTGCTGATCTGTAAACTTTACTAATCATAATATTATATTACACCTTTAAATTCAATTTAATTCAATTTATAGTCATTTGTATTCAGCAATGTCAAGAAGCAAAGTTCTTCTGAGAATTCTCTTATTAGGGAGTTAGCTCAACACCCACTACATCTAAGGTTGACTTCATAAAATTGATTTTTATACCATTAACAGCTTGGCTATAGGTAGTATGCGACTTGTGGTATCACTTTGGAGAAAATGCGGTATTATTAATTTTGAGCATCAACAAAAAACAAGATTTACTTTCCCAAAATGCAACAGAAAAAAGGGGCGTGGTCGAATACTCTGCCCCCCCCTCCAAGTCCTTGATATGTATTTTTGTGAATGATTATTGTGATTATATAATTCATAATCCATTCACAGAGAAATAACAAGAGCTTAAGCCCATTTGTTGAATTTTCTTTTGTTTTTCTTAATTTGTGGGGGGAAATATTTACAATAATTTGTGTGATATTATACAAAAGTGCAACCACAATTTGATGCCACATAGTACCTAGAAATGTTCCCTGAGGTCTGCTCCATCAATTTCTGAAGTCAGACCTTAGATGTGGTCGGGGTTGAGAACTCAATTTTTGTCATGGTCCGTGCTCCTTGTCTATGCAAGCTTTAATTAGATAACATCTGAAAGTAAATTGACGTGCTTTTATTGGATCTGATGCAACCGTGTTCAGTGGCTATGGGTGATGACTGGAATTGAGGACATTTTTAAAATGGACAATCAGTGAGGACGCTTTGCAAATACCAAGCCACAAAGTAATTGCTTCTCGTGAACTAATGAACACTCTACGAAGAGCAGAATTGAGATACATGTAGCTCCCATTTGAACCAGAATCACTTTCCTAAGTTGAAATTTCTAGCGACCGTCCCTCATATAAAATACTTTGGAATAGTTTTGCAATTACTCCTTTTTGAATCAAATCCAAATATCAGTTTCCTGAAAATCTTGTTGAGACCTGGGCACCTTAAAGGGTTCCTGCAGCGCTTTTTTTCAGTCAGGTTATTTTATTGCCTTCATACAGAGAATATACTGACAGATAATGAATGGCAAGTCTTATTTTGGTTTCAAATTCAGCTTTTTGTTTTCTTTTGAATGGCTTTGCAAAATGGGGGATTTTCGCGCATACTCATGTAGGGCCGGAACCAACAGCCAAAATATAATGAAAAAACATAAACAAATGAAGAGGCAAACTTGACCTACAGAAATGGTTTGGTAAAAAATTTCACCACCAGTTGAGTGAAAGAACATATTTTTGCAAAATAAAACCCATTGAATGAGGAGGAAAAGGTATGTCAGAAAACCTATTAAACAACTGCAACTTTTTGTGCACAAATCAATTGGGTTGAGTTCCCCAGATGACATCACAGTTTTGTTTTGCTCATGAATATGGAAATGCTAATTAGCATACAAACAAAACCTGTTTTTAACCCTGAATCAGTGTGAGGAAATGGGTAAAATCATAGTCCCCATCATGTACAGTTTTTTATTGGCACATGTTCAAGCCATATTCAACATATCGGTCTCCCAATGTGTTCAAAGACCAAACTAACACATTGAAATTGCGCTGCCTCTGTCTCGGGTCATTTTTTTTTTTTTTCATAAAAGTAATATCGTACTTTGGTCGCATACCGAAACAGATATCTTTACAGATTTACCTATAACTTACAGGATATAAAGATGGTGATGATAAAAACATACCGTTTAATTTTTGTTCTGCCTGAAATGCTGTATTTATCCAAAAAAGAGTAAAACAAAATCACCAAAATTATTTCAGTCGATCTTTTAAAGATCAAAAATAAAAGAGCATTTAAGATTTTTTCTTGTGGCCATTGTTCATTGTTTTCTCGAAAAGTGGGCACCGCATGGGACTGAAATTGTCACAGATGACTGTTACTGTATCTTCCTTGATATTTTATGCCCATGAATCCGCATTTCTTTGACAAAAACCGAAGTATGTATTATCACCTTTAACCGCAGAGGTGAATGATAATTTTCCATGCTATCGTCTGTGTTCTCCATTTTATAACACGATCCCTATAGTCGCGTGTAATTATTATTGACTGTGTACTTTACCTCGATATTAATGATTAATCACGTCCGCGAAATTAGCGCTGCAGCGAACTGACTCTTGCAATATTAAACAAAAAATGACTGTACTTTTCCCACACGCGAAATTAAAGGGTCCCTGCAATAGAAATATTAGGGCTTGAACATGTGCCAAAAAAAAATTGTTGTATGGAGCCTGTGATTTTACCCACTTCCTCACACTGGTTCAGGGTTAACAACAGGTTTTTTGGTTTAATGTTCATATTCATTAGCAAAACTGTGATGTCATCTGGGTATTTGAGAGCAGTAATATAACCCAAATAATTTGTGCACAAACAGTTGGGATTGTTTTATAGTTTTCTGACAGACCTTTTCCTCTTCAACTTAGTTTTGTGTGACGAATATGTTCCTTTCACTCAACTGGTGGTGTAATATTTTTGCCAAACCATTTCTGTAGGTCAAGTTTGCCTCTTCATTTCTTATGTGTTTTTTCCCATTATATTTTTGCGGTTGATTCCCAACGCGAGTATGCATGAAAACCTCCCATTTTGCAAAGCCATTAAAACGAAAACCAAATGCTGGTTTGAAACCAAAATAAGACTTGCCATTCATTATCTGTCAGTATATTCTCTGTCTGAAGGCAATAAAATAACCTGTTTGAAAAAGCACTGCATGAACCCTGTTTAAAGGTCATTCAGTCCTTTGGAATAAAGAGGGCGCCCTATTTCAGGGCCTTTTCCCAAACCTTGAATTCATCTCCCGGTGGAGTATCTACCACCAAAAGCCTCTATTTTGAAAGCCATTATTCTTAAATGGATCCACGAAATTGAGCCGGAGCCAGAGCCGGAGCTGAGGCTAGGAATAAACTTTCACTGACCTTAAAAGTAGACCCCTTTTACCGAGAGCAGTAAATGTTCACACTTCATTACATAATACAGGGTATCCCAGAAACAAAAAACCGAAACTGAGATTTACCAATGTATAATTAGTAGTGTAGTGCAGAAATCAGCGTCATCTCTTGCTCATTATTCCTGACTGAGACATCATGTGAATGGGCAGGAAATGTATTTTTTAGAAATGTGATTATTCCTTTGATTTTATACTTTTTGATATCATTGCTTGATTGCTTCATTCATTCATGTGTAAAGTATGTTATAAATGCATCATATGAATGGTATAAGGAAGGATGAAGCAGTAAGCTTAATTCATATAGGTGAAGTTCAGGCGTGGTTCTGTGGCTAGGGGGGGGGGGGGGCCTTGAGGCCCCCCCAAAATGTAGTCTCCCCCCCCCCAAAAAAAAATACAATTAAAAAAAAACATTTTTGAAAATACTGGATCTTTTTAGTTATTAAGCACCAATAACATAAAAAATGCGTTGCGTCAGCTATAGGTGCATGTTTTTCGACCCCTAATGAGACATAGCAGAAGCGAGTGTTAGAAGAACCCAAAATATTGGGTCTTCTAACCCCCCCCCCCCCCCCCCAAAAAAAAAAAAATGGCTGGTCTATTCCCCCCATAAAAAAATAGAATGGCTCTAGAACCGCGACGAGCTGGAGTAATTTATCATTTAAAAAAGAAGTAGGCTTAGATGGTTAAACAATAATAACTTTCGGTTTCGTCTTTTCGAGGACTCATCGTAGAGGGCGCCTGATCGGCATTAATATTGATGCACACCGCATATAATATAGGGCTTAAACTGTCTTGTTTTTCTTCTTTGCAAATAGTTTTGATATTTTGTTGAAAATATTTGTGCCGCCTGCCATTGTAATCTAGCTGGAAAGAATTCCACTGACGACCATCACTTTTGCACAAACGTATGGGACCAACAGAGGGCGTTTTGAATTCGAAATGTATAATATCGTACGTAAAAAAAAAAACATGCAAATCTCACTTTTTAGATAAGCTACACCAGTTTACACACCTGAGATTGAAGTTCATTATGACTTGCATCAAATAAGTTTTCTCTTGGAGGAAATAACCCTGTTTCCGTCATGGTCGTCAGTGGAATTCTTTCCATTTAGCCTAACGTTTCTTTGGACCAATGACCCTACCGTCGAATTTTGCTAACACACTTTGCAATTAAAGGCACTGCATACGTTTGGTAATGACTCTGAAAATTTATGGCAATAAAAACTTACTTGGTGAGAAGTACAGCTGCTTTGGATAGTATAATGCATATTGAGAAATGTTCAATTCGAAGTACCGCGGTTATGGAAAAATATGTCACTTTTTATCTCCAAAAATTATGAATCTGAGAAGCGTTATGGCCGTAACGCTTCTCAGCTATTGACTAACTGTTCTCTGGCGTGAAATAACCGCTCTAGTTTGTCGCCAAAATCTCAAAAACGCTGCCACCTTTTGAATTGAAACTTTCACAGGTTAGTTTTATGGTATATATATACAATTATATTGGTTTGAAACAAACAGTAGGCTCAAATTACCAAACGTATGCAATCCCTTTAAGTAGAATATTGAATGATACGGAAGACACCATTTACATGTGTAATACTAGACTGTGCAGGATGTATTGGTTCTTGAGTAATTTCGTTCATCGATAATCATTTCACGGCCATGTCCAATCTTGCTGTAGCCGAAAATTAGACGAGCCGAGTGTCGCACTAGCCAGTGACTACAGCCCTGGCGGTTCTACGGGGGGCTACAGGGGGCTGTACCCCCCCCCCAAAAAAAATTTCGTCTAGCCCCTCCCCCCCAAAAAAAATGCAAGGTGAAAATAAATCATGGAAATTAAGCGCCAATAACATAAAAAACTCGTTGTGTGAGTTATAATGTGCATGTTTTTCGACCCCTAATCATGTGTTCTTTCCTCCATGCCCTATTAAATAAGACATAGCAGAAGCGAGTGTTAGAAGAACCCCAAATACTGGGTCTTGTAGCCCCCCCCCAAAAAAAAAAAAAATAAATAAATAAATAATAATAATAATAATTATGGCTCTTAATTCTTAATTCTTGTGGCCCCCCCCAAAAAAAAAAATAATAATAATAATAATTATGGCTCTTAATTCTAGCCCCCCCCCCCAAAAAAAATTTTGGCTCTACAACCGCGCCTGCTACAGCCGTTTCCCTAGTAGACCTACCTGTGCGACAATGCGGTTAATATACAGTGATACTACCTATAAATGCATGACCTACACATTACGTGTAGAACCATGGAGGTCTATTTCTACCTCCATGGTAGAACTGAACACTCTCTTCCTTTAGTGGTACAAGTTACAACTGCATTTGTTTGGGACTCGACTTTAATTTATCGTGATGTTTTTTGCATAAAACTGTCAAATGAAATTGCCCCCGGTTATCATAATATTATCCTGCAGGTTCATTAAGACATAAAACTGTACATTACCCCTATTGGAATCCGTCTTTGTTGGATGGTCTTGCCAATCAAATCTCCATGCTTGGTCAAGTTTCCCTTCCGGGTTTTAAAAATGGCGGCTTTCTTATGCATTGCGCCCTCTGCCGTCCGTGTCTAGGCAGTTCGTTCTTCAAAGTATTAAACACGCCCATTTATTACTTTGGTATTAAAGACAATTAACCATTGTTTTGTTAATGCAGTAAAATTTTGCATTCTAAATTGCAACGATTGTGCTTCAAGAAAATGTTAACAGCCATCCCAACCTCCTCCAAAAAAAAAAGCATAAAGGAAAAGAAAAGCACACATTCTCTTTCTTAATGTACATGCATGGCAAGGAATAATATTATTATTAACAACACTGTTTTTATTTTACAGAAAAAGGTTTCACTTTTTTTTATCACAAGCAACTATATTCTCACATGTGAACTACTTTTACAGTTTCTTACAAATTTCAATATTTTACAAGCATAATATGAACAAATAATACTGATAAATGCGTCCCTATACTGTTTGTATAGGCAACATTGCATGCGTGATATGTTGATTTCTATACATAAACTGAAGTACAATAACGACGTAGCCAACTTATGGCGTCGTCCGTACACTGAAAAGAGGCTTAGTACGTACATTGTTTGGTCCGCTGATTAAGAAGCCAAATTCTCTTTTATACGTATTTTAATTGGTGACACACCCAAACAGAAATGTTCACAAATTGACGTATAACTTTCAGGGTGTGGAGACGGTGCTGGTGGAAACATACCGTTAAAGGTAGTATCATACTTTGGTAAGAAACCAAAACAGAAATGTTCACAGATTTACGTATAACTTTCAAGGTATGAAGATGGTGCTTGTAGAAACCCACCGTTAGAATTTTTCCGCCCGAAATGGTGTAATTATTATTCAGAAATTAGTAAAACAACGACCGAAAAACTTGTTGATCTTTTAAAAGATCAAAAATAAAAGAGAAAAGACTGAAGAAATACTGTGACCGTTTTTCACGATTTTCTCAAAAAGTGGGCACCGTATGGGACTGAAATTTTCACAGGTAACTCTGACTGTCTCATCCTTGATATTTTTGCCCATGAATCTGTTCTTCTTTAACAAAAACCAAAGTATGAAAAATTATTACCATTAAAACGCACATATACAAACACTATGTAACATTTCATTACTTCATCCACAAAATGTACTTCTGAATTGAAACATTGGCACCTAAGGAATCCACAACAATGAATGAAATCAATACTTAAAAGGTACAGTGAGTATAGGATTGGTAACATGCACAACAAACATTTTTCACAGATTCACGTATAACGTTTAGGCCTTTAGGATCACTGGTGTGGGTAGAAACATACCGTTAAGATATTTCCACCTGAAAATGTGGATTTATCCAAATGCATGTTTAACTAAAACAAAGACCAAAAACAGTTTAGATCTCGGGGTAAGATCAAAATCATTCTTTATATTTTATACGAAAAATTGAGTCGGGTTTTCGCTATTTTCTCGTTTATTATTTCATGTACATGTTTGATCAGACGAAGTGTGAGTGCTGTTGTGTGATCTTTACTTATCATTGTATTATACCTTTAATGGTAGACTTCATCCATTTTTCAGCTTTGGCTCCCATTTTGGTGACGTCACAGTTAGACCCCGTTGCACAAGTTGTTTTTTTCCTTCTTTTGATATTTTGTTTACCTGACCCTGGCCCTATCTACAAGTAAATACCAAAAAAACTTCTGTTGCAATTTTTGGGGGTCAAACACTATTTTGACTCTATTACAATGTCCAATAATGCTTTGTTAAAACTTGTACTCATATCCTCATATTTAAATCGTAGTAGATATGTACCGATAATAATTTGCAGGGGCCAATTTCATAAAACTGTTAAGCACAAAAATTTGCTTAGCATGACATTTCTGTCTTATAAAAAACAGGGTTAAGAACTAAATGTCCACGTGTTGTGTATCACTTGTGATTGTCCTTTGGCTGTTATTCGCTGACCATGAATATCAAATGGAATTTTCAATGGTGGTTTGTTTTATTGGGCGAGACATTTTTGTGCTAAGCAACAGTTTTATGAAATTGGCCTCAGGACCGTTCAAATTCAAACACAGAGTATTCACTGATATACAATTACGTCACTGCCGCGAACCAATCACAGCCGAGCTATGCAAATTGCCCAAGTAACGAATCTGTATACGTCACCATATAACCAGCCAAACTAACCAATTACAGGCATGTATTTTTTTTTTATAATACTCAAGCGAAACTGTATAATTACAATAAGTCACTTTGAGTGACCCGAACCAAAGCTAACCAAAACTCAGAAGGGGCGAAACTGTATACGTCACTGTGACCAAACCAAGCCAACCAATCACAGCCAAGCTAAACAATACTAGTGATCGACACTGACTGCGTCACAGTAACTAACGAAACTAACCAATCACATTGCATGACAACCGATACCCCAGCGAATTACACTGTATACGTCACAGCAATGAACCAATGACAGGCAATCCAATCTGTACTTATGATTGAAAACAAAAACTTGGCCCGTCGAGGTTTTGAGTCCAACATAATTTTCTCAAGCTGTACATAATACACGATTTTATTTACAAAATGTGCAATATAATAATAATGAGTTCAAGTATTAGAGACACGCTTCATGCCCATAGAGCTATATTAAAATTACTAGAGCTGTGCTAGCTCTGCGTTCTCCGTGCGTAGACGCTTTGAAGCCGTCCTGGGCGTAGTCATTTTGAATTTGTAGTGCGTCTTGATGACGCATGCAATCATTGCGTGACTGAAGTGCAGAGCGTGTGCGCGCACGGCCCTAAATGAAACGCGCATTTACCGAAGGTGCGTCGGATTTCGGGCGTATTTGGCTTCGATAACGCACCTGTACAGAACGCAACGCAGATATGCAAATGAACGTACAAAAAACGTACAAAATTTTGTGTTTTCCATAGGTTTGTGCACAAACATGGATGCGCCAGGCAGCAGGCATCGCTCTAGTAATTTTAATATAGCTCTATGTTAATGCCGGATCATTGTCGGCTGTTGATTTTGGTGAATGTCTTATTCAGGACTTGCTTCATCTGTTGTATGGAGCTGCGCCGTCGATTCTGCTTGCTGCCCTCCATGGCCTTGCGTCTCCTGACCTCCCTGAACAGCTCGTGAAATGCTTCATCGATGTCATCATCCCCTCTACATGCCGACAGCTCATAGAACGCCGCGGCCAGGTCCTGGGCAAGCCTCTCTCCTTCCTCGGTGGACACCTCGCGCAGGTGATCCAGGTCGCACTTGTTGGCAACGATCACCATGGTCACGTTTCTGGCCTTCTTGATCTCGTCCAGATAGTTCTTGATGATGACGATGTCCTCGTAGCTCTTTCGGTCTGTGACGCTGTACATGAGCATGAAACCTTCCCCCCATCTCACGTGGCCTTCCCTGTTTATGGCATCGTCCTGCATACATGCACAGTGGATATAATAAGAACAATAATTAATAGACGAAAATAATCACAGGTGTCGATTTCTTTTCATGATTGTGGGTGATGATTGCAAGCGCGGTTCTTCGGGGGGCTAGGGGGCTGTAGCCCCCCACTAAAAAAAAAATACATTTTTCTCTAGCCCCCCCAAAAATGCAGGTGAAAAAAATTCTTAAAGATACTAGATTTTTTCAGTTATTAAGCGCCAATTACATAAAAAAAACGCGTTGTGTGGGCTAAAATGTGCATGTTTTTCAACCCCTTATAAGACATAGCAGAAGCGAGTGTTAGAAAAACCCAAAATATTGGGTCTTCTAGCCCCCAAAAATAATGGCTCTTCTAGCCCCCTCCCCCCCAAAAAAAATGTTGGCTCCAGAACCGCGCCTGGATGATTGGTTATTTGGTGCCCTATGCGAGGGAACGAAGTGACCGAGCGGGTGAGGCTGTGGGAGGTGGGATACCCCCTCCCAAAACCAGGACTTTTTTTAAAAATAAAAACAGAGTATAAAAGTCGCATTTTAGAGCATTTAAAACGTTGTTCAGAAGAATTAAACATAGTATAGATTCACTGCTTAGACTAAAAAAAAAAACCAAAAGAACATGTAATATTTCTATACAATAAACTTGAATGATATTCAACCT